>JAHUTJ010017360.1:0-24197 GCA_036250325.1 Characodon lateralis | reverse complement strand
ACCGCTCGGATTCAGATCGGGGAGGCCATTCCTCCCGATCATGCCTCTCCAGGTGTCACTGTCATTTCCCACGTGGGCGTTGAAGTCCCCCAGCAGAATAATGGAGTCCCCGGGAGGAGCACTATCCAGCAACCCCGATAGGGATGCCAAGAAGGCCAGGTACTCCGCACTACCACTCGGCCGTAGGCTGAAATGATAGTCAGAGACCTCTCCCCAGCCCGAAGGTGCAGGGATGCGACCCTCTCATCCACTGGGGTAAACCCCAACACTGCATTAGCCCCATTTACTCTAATATCCCTACATAAGGTGAGGTAGTGGAAAACTAACATTACACATCACCCTGAACACAGCATACCCACAAGGAAACACATTTGTGGCAACATCATGCTGTGGGGAGAATTTGCTTCAGCAGGGATGTCATGACCTAAATCAAACTGAGAATCTGTGACAAGATTTGAAAATTGCTGTTCAGAGACACTCTCCATCCAAGCTGACTGAGTTTGAGAGGAATTGCAAAGAAACTGACAATAGTTTTAGTTTGTAGGCGTGCAAAGCTGGTAGAGACATATTACAAACGTGTAAAAAAAAAAAAAAACGTACAAAACGTAAAAATAAATGTAAGGGGTATGAATAGTTTTGCAGTATATGCCATACCAATTTAGTAGAAAAAGCAAAACAAAACCAAAGTTCAAATGACCTAACTATTAAAATAAAATATTATCTTAAGTATTTATTTATTTTCTCAAATGAGCTAAGAAACTTTTCAGAGAAAAACAGCTGAATGGTGGCTTACCAACAGTCATCCAATAGATCTGGCGTGGGGGCACACCTTCTGGGGGGTTACAGTGCAAAGTAATTGGCTCTCCCTCCTTAACGACAATAGTATCCAATATTTCCTTTGGGAACTTGGGTGGAGCTAATAAAAGTAAACATTGAAAAAACAACAATCTACTGATTTCATGAATATTATGAGAATCTGTCATCGATCTAATGTTCCTGTGTGCCTTTTACTTACTGGGAACTATGATTTCGATCTCCTCCGTCATGGCAGTTCCTAGCTTGTTGAAAGCAAAGCATCTGTATTTACCCCGGAACTGGGTAAAGTGCTTCTTGTGAAACATGAACGTCCCATTTCTGTTGTCTGTTTTGATTGTAGGGATGTTTGGCAGGTTTAACTCCTGGCCATCCTTTGTCCATCTGTACCTGTTAGAGTAAAAGATGTACCCAGACTTAACAGCGACTGATGCTCTCTGATTTATCTTTTCTGTGCAAACTGTTATTACTTACTCTGGTGGTGGGTTACCCTTGGCGTCACATCTGATAGTAAGTGTACTGTCAAAAGGAAGTGCAATGATGGGACCTGCTGTATGGTTTGTTATAGTTGGAGGCTGCTCCACTTTAATAGAAGACCAGAAAGAGAAATGTTAAATCAAAGCAGTAGGGATAACGTTTTAACTCAAATATAATCCACACATTTGTTTATCTTATCTGTTTTTGTTTTCAGCTGGTTATTTTTGCTTAATGTGAAGCTGAGTGAATAGCTCTGTATAACCCGAGCAAACAGCTGCCCTAAATAGACACTGACCTGAAATAACACTTGAAAGCTTGATTACCATGCATTCCCCACTTTAAACAAGCCTTCAACCTTCGCCACATAAACAATTTACCTCAAGCTTTCCATTGTTTGCCAAGAGTTTTAAAAGCAGTTAACAATCCTGCTCAAGAAGGATTAACTGATGTGTTTTGACATCAAAAAAGCTATGCCATCTTGTGGATATCTTTTATTTCAATGACGCGTTGTAAGTCAACATGACATAATAGAACTCTGTAAGAAAGCATTACTAAATATAATTTCAGTTAGCTTTGTGACGGTCCTACCTTCGAAAGGAATATTAAGGCTTGAGGCCCTGGATGTGAAGGCCCAAAGCAGAACTAGCAGCTGGCCACCTGCCCACCTCATCACACCCGAACGGTTATTGAAGAAATTTAAAAAGAACGTGCTGATCAGCTGTTGTCACTTGTAATGTGTAAGGCACAGCGAACCTGAAATGGTAGGAATGGGAAAACAGAGATCTTATGTTCAACAAAAAAAAGAATCAGGATATGCTCACAGATCAGTGTGCAACACTCGTGTTCCCATTTGGCACAGGCAGCCCTGTGATGAGATCTTATGTTTGAACATTAAAACAGCAAAATATCAAAGTTAAATCTGTCTCATGAAGCGCTATACTGATGCTGTCAGCATGAGACTTTGTCTGGTAAAGTAAGTCTAAGATGTTATTATGAACCCTGGATATCAGGTGAGTGGTTTAAGCTTGACACCTTGTTGACTCCATAGAGATACTTGTCTCCAAATATGAAACTCTTATTTTTAAAGTAAGAAAGGAAGCAATTCTTACAATCCCCAGTTGTGTGAGTCAATTAATAAAGATTGTCGGTTACAAAAAGTGAAAGAAGCCCCCACTACATTTAAATTACAGTCATGTGAAAAAGAAAATCGGATGCCCTGTGAAATCATGTTTATTTGGCCATATTTAATGTTTAATAGCCATTTTTACATTACTGTGAAATTCAAGTAATTTAAATAATAAAAACTGAAGAAAACTTTGCATGTGAAAAAATAGCTGTTTCTGGCAAAAAATAAATTAGGACATGTTAATGACCAATTAAAGTGGTTAAAATTACACACATGCTTATCACATCTAGCAGGTATGATTAGCACATTGTTACTCAGCATTTTGAATGAGGTTTGCCCTGGTTAAACCACAGACATTTAATTTGGTGAGATCCTGACTGCTGAAGCAAGAGTGAATGCCATGGTGAGAACTGCCAAAAATTCCCATGACTGCCAGGCCAAGCAGGTTTACACTGAAAGCAGATTACAGGATGCTAAAAACATCTCCAAAATCCCTAAAATGTCATCACAGGACCTACAGCAGGTTCTTCCAACTGAGATGAAAGCGTCTACCTGTAAGAGACAAGTTTAACTATCATAGGAGGTGTGCAAGTAATGAAACTTTTCTCTCTAGGAAAAACACAAAGGCCAGATTAATGTTTGCCAAAGAGAATGCTGACAAAGACCCGAACTTCCTAAGAAAAGTAATTTAGATAGATGAGTCTAAATGTTTTTGGTTTTTTTAACACCAGAACAGAGGACCGTATTGGCATTAAATGAAGGTTCAAAAAATACAAATGTAGTGGTTTGTCCTAATTTTCCACATGACTGTACTTCTGTGACAGTATTTACGGTAGTCGGTAGAAAAAAGAAAGACAAGATATGAATGACTGGTTGACTGTTAGCCATGCCACACCTGGCATCTAATTTGAAGCTAGAAGGACTGCATTTGTTGATCCCTGATTAAAAACTAAAATATTTAACCTTGAACCTGAACTGGATGATTCACACTAAACAGAAATTATTGAAACTTTTGTATTTAACTAAAGACAAACAGGGAACATTTTCAGTGTTTTATATAACAACCTTAGAATTAGACAATAAAAACTCAATTTATAGACATTCTCAGATCTCTACTGGAATATTTTACAGTATTTACAGATTCTTTGAAGGACAGTTTGTGATCTGCAAAACCTTTTTTTCTATTTCTGAAACCAAACAGGGGGGATTGTTAAATTTTCCTAAAATCATTGTTAAAAACTTGTCTCATCCTCATAAACCTAATATCCTGCTTTGTATCTTGGGCTGGATCTATAAGCACACCCCTATTGTTGAACCCAAATAGAAAAAAAGTTTGCCTTGCATACCCCGTCGTTGCCTATTAACCGCTTCATTTGAATCTTTCCATTAAAACATGGTAGCTTGTGAAAATTAGACAGAAGTGAACTCAGATAGCAACTTTAATGGTAAAAGAACAAAAAGTGCATTTCAGAAAACAGGGTAAAAGGATGAAACAGATTCTGACATTACCTTCACACTTCAGATCATAATATAAAGTATCCTTAAAAGAATCAGGAGATGATCTCAGATATATTTGCATTTCAAAGAGGTGCCCTAGACTCCAGTGGCATGACAGGAAATACAATGTTTTTCCTGTATTTATTTTCGAACATGCAATAGTATGTGAAAGAAAGAATAAGAGGAGGGAAAAAAGAACAAGAAAAGAAAAATGGTGACATGTTGTACAAAACTGGTGTATATATTCAAGTGGTGGTGTGAGCTTAAAGTGACCCACCCCTTTGGCAAACACACTTTCACACTGATCTCATAGCATGTTAAGTTTTTGCTACCTGGCCTCTTACATTTGTTCAACAAAGCCTAAACATGCATCTTTGCTTGCTCGTACAATTTGAATCAGTAAAACTTGTTGTGTAAATAAACACTCATGTATTTTTTGCACTTATTTGAAGAAATATTTTATCAATTCCAATGTGAAGGAAAAACCTGTCTAATGAGGTTTTAAAAACCTGCACAAGACAATGTTCATTGTTTTTACACTGTAGATTTGAACTGTACTGCTGGCTGGTGGAAACCCATGTCATGCTTACTGTAAACCTAAGTGGCACAAAGGCTAAGCTGACATCTGCTGCAATCACCAGATCCAAAATGGCAGTCTATTAATTGGACTAAGTCGGTCAGTGTTTTACACCTTAGTTCTCACAGCGCTGGGACTGTGGCAGCAGGGCTGCCTGTGCCACATGGCTTCACCTTGCAGCTAATCCCGCTATCAGGAGAATAAAGGCAGGGACCTGCAGCAGTCACACGGTATAATGCTGCAGAACGGCTGCGATCTACCCGGAGCTCTCTGGAAGACCCAACTGTTTTGGACAAGATTAAGCTTCTTGAATTTAGTATCAATTAAAATAAATTAAGAGATTGGGCATTATTTGCATTAGGGACTTTGGAATTATCTGTGGTTTAAAATAACTAATCTAGTTCAGTGTTTATCTTTATTTCACAACAATATTATAATATTCCCTCATTGTTGGCTTTTCTGAACAATATACAGCTCTGGAAAAATTACGGGATTATCACAAGCACATATCATTCTGTCTAATAAGGTATGAATGAGGTGGACACCTGAACCCAACAGCAATGTGAAATATTTGAGGATGTGATGAAAATTACACCAACCATCGATTTCTGAACTCTCCCTAAGTTAGAAATTTATATTGTGTTGTTTAGAAAAAATATTAAATAGTTTTCTTTGTGTTTTTTGTTGTCTGAAAACAACTTTTTTTTTTTTAAACAATTTGTCATTTTCTCCAAATAAACGCTCAAAAAATTTTTGGTTTTTGGAGAAGTTAAGGAAAAATGTTCTCAGCAGTAAAAACAGAATAAAAATAATAATTTTACTCAAACATGTAACTATCAGATGTCCAATCTTTATTGAACAAGGGCCAAAATAATCAAATTAGATGTGACAAAAAAAACTTTAGTTTTTTTAATTAAAAATGCTAAACTAATTTTACTTTGAACTTTTGTATTCTAACTTTCTCAACAACAAACTGAACATGAAACAAACAAAGTAGGGCTCTGTAAATCATTGTAGATTAGAAACACAAAAAAGGGTCTTGTGTTTGCCATATTTGGAGAAAGACATTTAATCTCCCAAATTGTTGTGGATCAGTTGTCTTCTTTTCTGTCTGCACTTTGGACAGCCCTTCTGTGAATGATAAACTAATGTGTGGCTGGAGTGTTTTAAAGTTTTTCTGGTCTGTACATGCATTGAGAAATCGACTGGTGAGCAGAATTGGACGATTGTCTGCCTGATCAGCTATGACAGGTGACCGAAAGCTGAAATATCCTATCTTTTTCTGACCAGTGAACACATCACATGTAAGTGTTTCCATATAGCAGTAAAATTCTGATACCAAAAATAGCAAACTAATTCAAAGTTATTTTCAGTGTCATTGAGGAGTTTATTTGAAGTCATAAAAAGCACAGAAATGTAAAGCGTTGAAAAGAAAACTTTTCTACATACATGTATTTTCTACATGTTGTAAAACATCTGTGGTTCATTTAGGCTGTGAGAGAGCCAGAAAGAGCTGAATATAAAGCAGATAACAGGAAGACTAAACAGAGTACATGAAAGTTGCTCTGTTTTATCCTTTTGTATTTTTAACCTCCAGTCTCATCCTGGATTTGGAGATGTTGGCAACCTTCTAGAAATTTTTGTGATAAGGTAACGGTCTACAATTGTTTGGTTAGTAACAGGTTTTACTAACACTAATCAGTCAGTCAGTCATTTTCTACCGCTTCTTCCATAGTGGGTCACGGGGAAGCTGGTGCCTATCTCCAGCAGTCTATGGGCGGCAGGCGAGGTACACCCTGGACAGGTCGCTAGTCCATCGCAGGGCAACACACAAACAACCAAGCACAGACTCATTCACACATCTAAGGAAAGTTTAGAGAGACCAATAAACTTAACAGTCATGTTTTTAGACCATGGGAGGAAGCCGGAGTACGCGGTGAGAACCCACGCATACACGGGGAGAACATGCACACTCCATGCAGAAAGACCCCCGGCCGGGAGTTAAACCCAGGACCTTCTTGCTGCAAGGCAACAGTGCTACCAACTGTGCCACTGTGCAGCCCCCATGCTAGTCACCATGTATGCTTAACACAGTTTATGATTTGCACAATAATTTTGTCTTGGTTTAAATATATAAGTAAAAGATTTGGAGTTTTATAGAAACTCCCCTCTCACACACTGGACTGACGTAGCCTCTGATATCACCTGAAGCTCTACCGTACAGGTGTGAGAGAAACCTTAAAGGCATTGAGTTTAGATTTAGATCAGATCAAGCAGACTACATCAGGTGGCCAGCAGAATCTAAAAAGCCCTTTCCAGGTGGGAAGCCCACATCCCTGAAATGACACGAGAAGTGTGCTCTTTTATTAAGATTTCTGCTGATCCTCACAACACAGCAACCACCGAAGCAGGCAGTTTTTATTCATGTGCAGCAAATCCACTGCTCTACTACTGCACAACCAAAAACATTGTGAAGAAGGCAAATTACTGGGCTTTGTAAGCACATGGAGCTCTGCAAACCAGCCTCTTCGATATTAAGCAGAACAAACCCGACACCATTCATTTCAAAAGAATAAATCCTTGGAGCACAGAGCGGCATGGGGTGCCTGAGTAAACACATAACAAAGCAATTGTTTTTGGAGCTAAGGGATCTATTACCTGAACACATTACCAGATCACAGTCACAAATCCGCAGGGATTGCATTACCTAAGCCATTACTCGGCCAAAGGCATGAAGAGTGTCACTACTACACGACTAATCCCGACAAACACATGCTGTACACAGTGACCCCCCCACACACTTCCTTTCTTCCCTTCTAATAGATTAAAATCTCAGTTGCCCAAAGAAGAAACTTCAGCACACAGTTTAAATTCGGGCAGTAATAGTCTTGTGTTAATCTGCTCAAATTCAAAGTAAGGAAGCATGTTTCCACAGAAAAATCAAAGTTTTAGTAAAGTAACCATACTTACAATTTTTGATTAATTTTACATCTTCCACCTTTGCCAGGGGCCTGAAGCAAACACACCACACATCCATATAAGAGTAAAAAAACAATCAGTAGTTCACGCAAACAACTCTTTCACACTCTCTCTGTCTGTGTTAGAACAAACATCTCTGACATCTCCTTCCTCTTTCACCTCACACTCCTCCTCTCCTGCTGCACAGACACGCCTCCCTTCCCACCGCTCCACTCGAGCCACTAAAGAAGTGACAGGAGACTCGCTGAAGTGACATTCCCAAAGCCTCTCACTTGGCAAATAAGCTCTCAAATCCCACGATAATGACTGGGACAAAGGCTGCACAGCAGGGGGGATAATAAAAAAATAGGTGGAGAGGAAGTACAAGCATGTCTTAAACTCTTTCTTTCTCTCTTTGTTTCTTTCTCATCTTTATCCTAGATCCTTCCATGATGCCACCACAAACTGTGTAAAGCAAGTTCAACTCAGCCCATTCCAAGTGATTTTAATGCAACCATCTGCTTTCTGAGGCCAACACTTTTTGTGAACCTTCATTTCCATACAGTGCTCCTGGGTGTATTAAAGATGCAGACTTGAGAAAACCTGCTTGCGATAGACAGTATGCCGTTGATACAAATCAAGTTCTTGCATCTTCTTCCAAATTTTCTTTAAGTGGTTTACTGTCAAGCGCCTCTTCTTATCTGTGGAAATTTTTCTTTTCCTTCGGCATCTCTTTTCCAGCTATTTAAACAATTTATATATCCATTTTTACGTAAAGGTCTCTGATGATATCTATACTTTAGTCAACGGCTATAAAGACTATATTCTCAGGATCAAAGCATGGATTCACCCAAGAGACAGAATAGCAGAGAATATAATATAGAGATATTTCCAGCAGTCAAAAGTATTTGAAATTGTATCACTGAACAGTTAAGGTTAGTTATTTGTACAAATCCTGAAACTTGCACAGCATGATTTGTTAAATCAAATGAAGACAGCACAGGGGTACTCATTACTAATACAGGGGTGTGCAATTAATTTATAATAATTTTTTTTTTCTTTTGTTAAATTTGTTTATTGAGACATTGCATATTAATTGACATTATCATATAAATATGCCAGATTGTGGCTCAAGCTGATTTATATCTGTAGCCCTTAGATGGAGTGATGTTAAACCGAACAAAAAAACAGGGCATTTGTACCAGTGTACAAACAGCATTCCACCACCACACCTTCCCAACCATACATCCAATGCATATTTTGCCTAATAATTATAATTTGAATTGTAATCACCTAGAACAGCAGGGTGTTTTCCACTAATAGAGACACTTTATCTTTAAAATCAATAAAAATAATACTAAACACAACATTACAATTGCAACATTATGGCTTCCAACACTCTCTGTAATGTTTTGCATTGTGGGCACTGTCATCAATACCAGCTGTGCAAAATGAGACTCCATCCAACAGGCTAATTCTGTTATTGACATGGAAAGTGTATATTCATAACAATTAGAAATAACTGCAAAATTGCATTCCTAACAATCCTTTGGAATATTGTTAATGTACATACTGCAGTTGTGATGGTGCAGCCCTTACCTAGAAGTACATACAGTTAAAAGCTCTCCGTTCTGTATGATTCTGTCTTTAGAGCAAGAACCAACTTTAGTGCATGCATGGCTGCTAATGTGACAGCAGTCCCCTTCAAAAAAGGTATGGGATTTCAAATTAAAGGCAGTGTATGTCTGTAGATTATTAAAGATGTGCTGGTAAAATTTCATTGGCAGTCTTACACTGAATCATGTGTTGCATCATACCGGTAAAAAATTACCAATGTGTGAACAGTAAGATTGTGAATAGTTTTAGAAGAAAGGTATGAATATTTGTAATTAGATAAATTAAGTCCTAAGCGACCCCATGTAAGGGCTTACATGCTTTATGTTAAAAATGCAGCAACATTTGGCATGTTATACATTCAAAACTGCCATTCTAGATGAGCAACATATCCAGCCTTACCTACAACTCAGACTAAATTCCCTGTTACTGTCTGAAGTAAAGTCTGGACATAATTACACACTTCATTCAAGAGTGTTTTTACCACATCATAGAGACCTAGTTGATGTCTAACGAAGCGTGGCTTCTATAAACTCTGGGAAAAAACAAACAAAAAAAACTTAAAGCTAGTCTCAAAAGTAGCAGCACATCAACTGCAAGCCTTTAAAGAGATAAAACTATCAAAAAGCATTATGTTATTATTAAATATTAATACGAATAAAATTTAATCATTGCTTTATTGCACACCATGCATGGTAGAGGCAAACAGATTTACTTCAGCTGTTTGAATGTAAGAAAGAAATGAGAAAAAGAAAAGCTTGACATACCTCTACTATATTGTCGCACCTGTCTATGGTTCCAATGATGAATACCCAGTGAAAAGTATCAAAAAGGGCATGTGACTTTGACCAAACAGTATGAATTCACATCAAGAAGCAAGAGATTTTTATCATATGCTGAAATGTTCAATTTTTGGAGGTTTCTGCCTAACTGTGACAGAAACCTGACATATATCTGAAAAAACTATTTTTTTGCTATATTGAAATCTTCTTTTTTTTTAGAACTTTGTACTATATATTTGACATAACATTCATGAGCAAAAAAATGTCAATGTTGAATTAATCTTTTTTTTGTCATTCTTTAGCCCCAGGTGTCATGCTGCTCCATATTCTCTTTAAAACATCATGAAGGTCTATAAGAACTAAGGCAACATACCTGAAGAAGACCACTGAAGTTTTTCGTTACTGAAAATGTGTCTAAATGGTCCATACATATTTTTATTCCAAATATAAAACATCTATATGAAGTTTCAGATATTTAAAATGTATTTCTATTTAACAAGAATATTTAAATAACACCAAGGCCAGGAATTGAACTGAGGCCCTCTTCAGATATGGCACTAACGTGACTTTGCTTATTTAGATACAATAGACAGCTATAAGCATAACTGTTCACACAAGGCACTAACCATAATCTCATGTGCTCTAAATGCAAATAAATGCATAAAGATGTCTCATAATGGGTGGTTTAGCCTTATGTAGCTAATTAAAAAAATTGAAGCCTAATTACGACGCCTCACAAAATATTCATAACCCTTCGATGTTTTGCATTTTGTCACTTTACATCACAAACCTTTACATGTTTCAATTTAATTTTATGTAATAGGCTGGCACATTAATGCTTATATTTGTGTGGAAGCACAATGGTACATGGTTTATAAAAATGTTTTACAAATAAAAGTCAAAAAAGTGTGGTTTGCATTTGTACTCAGTTTACTTTATTCTGGTACACTAAAATAAAATCCAGTGCATCCTTTGCCTTCAGACATCACCTACTTAGGTGAGGTTAAAAACAGCAGGATCATTTCATGAAATAATATCCTAAAATTTAAACATCCCAGCAAAATGTTTTATTTCAACTTTTAAGAATGACCAGAGTATGGCATGAGTATATACTACAAAAACATGGCTGTACACCTAAACTGGCAGGCTAGGCAAGGAAAGGAAAGTATTGCACTGAATCATAACGGTAAAACATGGTATTGGCAGCATGATGGGAAGGGGAAGGCCAGGGAAGATGGTCAGATTTGATGGCATGATGGACAGAGCATAATACAGAGCAATCCTAGAAGAAAATGTCTGGAGGACTCCAAAAGACTTGATACTAGGGGGGGAGGTTCACTTTCCACCAAGAGAACAACCAGAACATACAGCCAGAGCTACAGTGGAATAGCTTAGATTCCATATTCATGCGTGGCATGGTCTAGGCAAGGTCCAGACCTAAATGCAATTGACAATCTTTGATAAGGCCTGAAATTTGCTATTCACACATTCTGCATCTAAGCTGACTGATCTTCAGGTGTATCACAAAAAAGATGGGCAAAAATTTCAGTCAGGCATTCAAAAGGCACTGTTTCTTAAGATATAATATTAACATGTTGATGTATGTTTTCAATACAAATGCATTGGCGGACTGACGACATCGAAACTCTAACTACTACATAAGGTATGCATGAACAACAAACGAGATGCACAACTACAAGTCATGGCTGCTCTTCCACTAAACCTTTGTCATGTGATATTTCTGACCCAGCCTGTAGTGACCTCCACTACTTCCCAATAACTACAAAAGACACTAGAAACAAAAAACAAAGAAGTTATTTTTTTCTCACTTTAATTGAAGTTAACAAATGACAAATACAACAAACTGGAGAAAGCTTAATCTAAATCATCAGCAAGCAAATATATCTGTATATGTAAAACAGAGAACCACAAGCACACCCACAGTATGTGGTTTAAAGCACAACAAGAGACAATAAACAAAGGTATATTGTCAACCAAAACATGATAAATCTGCAAAAATATGCCACAACTCAGAGGAATTCTGCAAGGGAACAAATGTAAACTATCTTCACCCCTATTACTCATTTTAAGAATCTAAAAAGAAGAAAAAATATTTTTGGTCCAGACCTGCAGTTTTATTCCTGTTAGTCAAGATGAACATTTTATATGTTGCTTATCAATCAGTAAAGATCAATACAAAAAAAAATGGCATGGTTTAAAAAACAATCTGAACACATTATTGATTTTGTTTTTCAGATTAGAGAGATAGAAGTTAAACAGGTTTAGTTACCATCAATATTTTTCACTGACTGTTAAACATCTTAAAGTCACAGGTTCCAACCTAAATTTCACCTGTACTGAGCATTAAAGAGTTTGTATATATAGTGTTTGTGTATATTTGACGTGTTAATCTACAATCAGTAATGGTCAAGGGAAAACTAAAATTTATGGAATTCTGATTGAATGGCTGGTTTTCATTTGTACTAAAACTCATGACTACTTTTTAAAATCCTTACCTGTATTCATCTGTCCTGTAACCAATAAGTTTCAAATAGAAATTGCTATGCAAGCATAAGGACTTAACCGTCTAAAGTCAGGCTTCCCTTTAAACAACACTCCATCCTTAACCTCTTCCAAAACTGTCAATGGCCTAACATGCAGCTTATTTGTATTTCTCTAAGCTCTTAAATATACAAACTGTGCAAACCTGGAATTCACCCAAACATCTCTCTCGCACATCAAATGCAACGTTTTCAAACCTGTGCTTCCAGTATAATGAAAAGAAACAGTAGCGCAGCACATTGTTTACAGGCAGGCCAGGTTTAAAGCAAAGCACATAGCTCATAACTCACAGCATAAACACATTTGACAAAAATACATTAACACTTACATATGCATGTAAAATATGAGAAATGCATGTTTTTCAGTTGTTCTCCTGCTCTTTGTACTTCATCATTTTTGAAATACTGCTCAGATTTGCACTTTTTACCCTGATCAGTCTCAGCTAGCAACAAAATTTAAGCTTACAGGTTTTTTAATTATAACTGCCAACTTTCTTGCAGAATCACTCCTCCATTGTTTATAATGAAAGCCTTTTACAGTGTGCTAAAGGTGTGTGTAGGTTTCTGTATGTGTGTGTGCGGCTCATCAACGTTCACTCAGTCGGTGTTTGAATATTTCCTGTACTAGAACACTGTGATTAGTGGAGTGACATGGGGAGATCTGCCTCCAAAACAGGAGCTGGCCTTGCACGCAAATACATAGCATGCTATGAGAACCACAGATTCCTCAGTCAAAGGTTTGGTATTTCACTCACGCACAATTCATCTGCTACTGCTTCTTCCGTCTTTAGTTTTTTTTTTTTTCTTCTTTTGTTTTGTGCAGATATCACATTCATTAAAGAGTTTTTACAGTGAATTTATATTCAGAAAAGTTTATATAACTAAAAGAGTCAAAGTCCTCTTACTAACATAGGCTACAAAAACAAAGTAAATCGCCATGGAAATATGTCCCTTGCATTTGTGGAGTGACAAAGAGTGTTATTCAGGAGCTAAATCAGTTCTGCACGGCCAACAGCACAGAAAAGATTCAGACGCAAGAAGTCACACTCAGCTTCCTCCCATCAAACACTGGAGCTATGAGAGCATCACGTCACTCTTTCCAAAACTCTGACATATTGTTCATCACTTTTGCAGAGAAGCAAATGAGAGAAACAAAGCAGTCTGGTCTGAGATAAGCTACTAATTAGTTTATGGGATCACCTTGAAGGCCTAAAGTGGTATTCAAATGGGCTTTGTAAAGTGGTCAATATATTCTATATTTTTTCGTCTCAAAATTGTATAGGAGTAGTCCATTTAATTTATGAAGTTTGCTTTAATGAAGCCTCCATCACCACTGGCTCTATTTGCAGTTGTTGCAGTCTGTTTGGATGTTTTCTTAGAAAAACAGATCAGCTGAAAAACTGGCATTTCCATGAATTTGTTGCAGACCACAATTGTTTTTTCTATTTTTAATAGTGCAAAATACAACACACACTTTTGTAGACTATCCAGTAAAAGTTATGTGACTTACTAGCTTTGATTTTCTTTACCTTAGAAAACATTTCTTTGCACAGAAATAAATTTTCACTGAAACTTGAAGGTGAAAAAGGAATATGTTATCCTAATATCTTATCCTGTATTGGTAGATATCTCCTGCCATTAGCCATGAGTTTTCACAAACATAATTGTGAACACCCTGACTCATATATATGTTCTCTCTCAGTGTCCCTTTAAAATGTGAAAAATCTAGTCTCTGGGTGTCTAAATGTAATTTTTTCTGTCATTTTCCCAAAACAAATGTGGAGTTTCAAATGGCTTTCAACTGCAGTCTTCTCAGAACAATCAGAAGATGAAAAGTAATCTTTCAGACTTTACTTCTATTTGCCTGGATTAAATGAGTTTGAGAGAAGAGCTGAGTCCTAAATGTATGTGTGACATTTGAAGGTGTTCCATTTCCATATAATGGATTATATGACTTCTAGCAAGTCAAATAATCCATATAATCCATTTCTCCAAGTTTTACAAACCAGTGGTTGAAATTCATCTTTTATTTACATTTCCAAATCCATTAAACTGACATATCCACCCAGTCTTGCTTTAGTGGCATTAAATTAGTTTTGAGAAGTCTGCTTCACTGTGTCATTAGAATAAAAATTTTATTTCTCCAAGATTTCCTAAAACCTCATATTTAACCATTTTTGAAAGAGAAAATTACAAAAGTCCAACAGCTAAAAGTAACGCTTAAACCTGGAAAAACACTGGTCTTTTAAAATTACTGTGTGTAATGGTTAAAACAGAATTAATGAGAGGGTGGTTAAAGGAATCATCGGCTTTGAAAAACACAATGATACCATTTTAGATGCTAAATGCAGCACCTTATGATCTGGTCTACCCACCAATGATAAGCTAATGCAGAACATCATCATCACAACATCATCACAGAATTTGTGAACATCTCTAAGTGCCAGGATTCATCTTATCTTTGCATTCTCAGATTGTAATTTTATTCAAGGATTATTGACTTTGAGACAGCTGCAGAATATTCCAGAGACAGCTTTGAATTACTAGAATATTACAAATATGTTATATAATAATGCTTTAATCTCCTAACACAATAACCATTTCCCTTTTTAGCTGCACTGAGTAGCAGTAAGACTTTCTCCAGACAGCAACAACACAAGATCTGAATAATCGGAACAGAACAAAAAGGACATCCTACAAGAACAAAGGATGTGGTACCAAGCACAGAGAAAAACAACAGTGAACTAAACACAGATCCCTGTGAAACCTCAATACTAATGATGCAGGTTTCAGAGACCAAATATACAGGACACAGAAATCTGCCTGACAGAAGCCACAATATTCTGAAATCTGAAGTCTGATTCCACAACCAACAACCAATACTAACTGTTTAGGCCATATTACGATTGAACAAAATACAAAGTGACTTGTTTATACCTATTTCTAACTGGCTTTTACCTGGTTCAAGCAATGTCATGGCTCACAGCTTGGGGCACTTGAGGAGACTTTTAGCCTTGGTTGTTACGTAAACAACTCTTGGGACAGCTACCATAGAAGTTGAACCTTCCATCAGCTTGTGTGTGCAGCAGCACCACTGGTGTCTGACACAGGCTCCTGAAAGGGGGACCCCTGTGAAAGTGTCAGTGCCTTTCTGCATTTGCATTTTTGGAACACCATGAATTAAAAAGTTTCTTCCTGTCTGTGTCCTTAATTAAAAGGGACCATTAAAGAGTGTTTTAGCAGCTTAACTGCATTTGGTCAGTAGTTTGGATTCTGGTGTATAAAAGTGCATACATTGTTCTGAGATGGAATCAGTCCACATGTGGATGACTCACTTGACAACTTCTAACAAGTCAACAGGTGTGCCTCGTAAAGAAAGCTACAACCCCTAATCATTTTGGCACCAGTAGAAAAGAAGCTCAACAATGTGGTTGGTCTTATATTCAAAGCCAAGTATCAGGGAAAGCCTATTTACTGAAAACCAGAGATACAATATGCCTTGTGGCAATTCCTGAGCACAGTACTGCTGGAGCCAGAAAAAAAAAAAAAACAGTCAATACCAACAATGTTGTAATACACTTCTGAGAATTCTTTCAGGGTTTCTTTCCTTTTATCCAAGCACTGTCAAGAAACCTAAGATAGGATTATTTTCTTCTTCAGTGCACTGACAAACTATGCATTAGAAACAACTTATAACTGCCACAGCACATAATTGTATTTCAACTTGATGCAACAGTAAGTTCATGCAAATATAAAATACAGATATATTAATGAGTATTAGAGAACAAAATTTGTCTTCCTCACCTGAGGACATTTTTAGAAATGTTCTGCCAGTTTTAGTTGAACTTTGCTTGGAGGATTGTGTTGTTCTTTTTTCACGTTTTTCATAAACAAAGGCCACTAATCTATCCAATGGCTACTAATGAAGTCAGGCAACATACCTGGGAGATGTAGTTCCCTCTGCTGGGGTGTGCGGAGAAAATAGGGGTCTCATTTGTGGGATGGGTTTTGCTGGTTGTTTATTGTTTGGGAAGGGCAGGGATGCAATGTGTGCCAAACTTGTTCAGGTGTTTTTTTTATTATTATTGCATACTATGTGATGTTAATAATGTGTTTATATTTTTTATTTATGATACAAGTGGACACTTTGCCAAGTTCTGTTGGAGGGATAGTAAATTTGCCAATCTAAACTGTAAAGTTTTGAGTAATGCAATTAAACAGAATAAAATCTTGCACTAAATATGCTGTCTTCCTCCAAGAAGCGCATCTGACAGATTCTGATCTTCCTAAACTAAAAGGGGGATGGATTATCATTTCCTTTTCTACTAGGTCTAGAGGGGTTGCTATTATGTTATATATGCCAGTATCTTTTATGCACTGTAAAACTGTTACCAATCCTTCTGGGAGATTTTTTATTATTATTGGACAGATATGTGACACAAGTGTTGTTTTAGCAAATGTGTATGCACCTGCATGGAATGATGAAGCGATTTTTAGGAGGTTCTTCTCATTTTTTGACAGATTTATCCTTGTATCAACTGATGTTGGGGGGCCACTGGATCGATCTTCCCCAACAAATCAGCTAAGATAATTAAAGATAATTAACCTTTTTATGAAGGAGTTTGCTGTCACTTGTAAGGATTGTGATTATTGATTAATTAACATTTATCAACAATTATAATTAAAAATCATAATTCAGGAAAATAATTTAGTTTTATGGACAAAATGTGCAATTTTGGTCAACTTGGAAAGAGAAGCCCTTCTGGTGTGCTGATGTCTCGATTGTGGCAATCAGCTGGTAGACGGTGGGCTGCGCCCTTAGCCACTAGCAGCTGATTGCCCTAAATCTCAAACAAAGGGTCATAAATCTATGAGGAGGGAACTCAGCGGAAAAACTCCAGTAATAAAACTGTAACAAAAGACGTCAGGCCACGATGCCCAGACCGCAGCTGCTTTGAATGGAAAAACTTTAAAAGTCCAACTTCTAACTCCTGGTTAATTTGGAATCAGCCAGACAAAAACATACACATGCACCTTGCTGATGGCATCCGCGCTCCACAATTCAGTGCACTTGCACAGCAAATCAAAACAGCTCAGGATAAAACACTTCAATCAGTATTGCATGCAAGTTGATACCTTGGATTAACTACTGGTGATTCTAAATCACCTTAACTATGCCTCACCCTGCCCAGACCTCTAAATGCACCTAAAAAGAACAAAATTACTTTGACATTGATTTCTTCTCTCCAAACGGTCTATAAACATTTCATTTGATCATATCCTGAAATTCAGCTGGAACAGTCACATCTCTTAACCAGCCCTTCTGAACGTTTCACGGTTTCCACCACTCCCTTGTCCTGTCTCCTCTTGATTTCTTCACATCAGTACAATTGAACACTTGGTTTACTCATTGTTACTCATTGTTTCTGTCCTCGGCAACAGTGACTTATGCCAGAAGCAGAATGAAAATCCAAAAAAGAAAGGGTGGTCCAGAAAAGGTCCAAGAAAAAAGGAAAAATCTGCAGACAGATGTTGCTAAATGTTCAAAAATTACACATACTGTACATTTGATGTAGCTTTGACTTCGTTAAACAATAACATAAAGGAGAGGAAAAAGAGAGAGTGAAGAGAGAGTAGGGGATGATGTGTTAAGTACCAACATTAGCAAAACAATGAGGGAGGCCGTGACTGTGTGACAACAACAAGGACCTAATGTTTTGGTCAGCATTGTTATCAAGCCAAAAATTGTTTTCTAACTTCGTTGTCATTTTAGTGAAGTAATGCAAACTGACTAGCACAACATTATTGTGCTAAAATGTATGAATATATATAGAGTATAGCCTGGTGAGTGAAAAAGCTTTGAAATGGAACACCTCCATGTAACAGCGACATAAACTGTGGCTTAAATTAAGTGCATCATGCAGTAATGGTAGTTTTCTATTAACATTAAAATAAAACCTAAACATGATTACAGTGAAATCCTTAGGTGGTACCAAGGATCAGTGTATATCAGTAATACAGCCTACTTTAATCAATATAGTTAGTAGCATCAAGAAGTATAATGAACACACTAAATACCATTTGTTAAAACTAAAGTAAAAAGTACACCTGTGTGTATCTTTCCCTGTATGTGTAAATGGAAAATATGCTATTTGTTTAAGTTTTTAAAAATTGCATTATTTTTATTTCAGAAAGAGTTATACAACTCTTATAGATATTTTTGTAAAATTGTTTTCCATCCTAATACCAATGTACACACACATATTTATAAGGACCATCTGCAGAGATCAATTTTCTGATGATCAATTCTGGAGGACCACCTGGACCAAATGCCTGGGCCACACTTTTTTCCCAGTACTGCTGTTAGGAAGACATTGTTCAGACTGAGAAGAAACACAACCTTTCTCAAACTATCATTATTTACACCACCTGAAGAAATCAGAAAACGCAAAGGTCTCTCTTATAGCCTGTCTCACACCATAATGGTGCCACCATAAAAACATGAAATCCAAAAAAATCTAATATAACACAACACGAGAAAAAAAAAATAGAAGACATGAACGACAGAATAGAAATACACAACTCATGTTTACTACAATTTCTCTATAGGTCTCCATCACCCTTCTCAGTCACCTTTGCTCTGTACCTCCTGTAGTCTTCCATTTGCCTTTTACGTTGCTGCTGACACACCTTAATATCCCAACTGTGGGACAATAAAGGATATTTCTATTCTATCCTACCATGCAATCCTATTTGCTGTCAGAGAAGCTCTGATTTCAGTGATAATATTTGCACAAAGAGTGAAGCACATTTTCCAGCCCCTACGCACAGACTGGGCCAGTGTGCTATGAATGTAATTTCAACCTGGAAAGACTCACATAATGGAGAAACAACAAGAAGACGGTTAAAGAGTTTATTAATGAAAGATTATTTCTTTGGCGCTCAGACCCCTGAGGAAGACATGAACGCTGAGGATGAAATGAGTTTGAATAAACATCTTATGATTAGGTACGTCTTCCCCCCTGGGATTCGATCCTCGTGGTGGCGTAGGCCATGGTATGGAAGGAGTTGGGAGCCTATGGTGGAGAAGGGGGGGGGGGGGGGGGGGGGGGGGNGGAGGGTCGAAGCTCAGCAGAAGAGTGGTGTCTTCCATGCAGATGGTCTTTAAAAGTGATGCCCTGGGAGATGATTGGCCGAGGAGGAGTGCGGACCTGCCGTTGATTGGAGCAGCCAGTGAGGAGTGATTGGACGAGACAGGGTGGTGAGTCTTCCATGTTAAGTTTTCATTTACACTCCATTTCAACCTGGAAAGACTCACATAATGGAGAAACAACAAGAAGACGGTTAGAGTTTATTAATGAAAGATTATTTCTTTGGCGCTCGGACCCCTGAGGAAGACGTGAACGCTGAGGATGAAATGAGTTTGAATGAACATCTTATGATTAGGTACCTCTTCCCCCAAAAAGGGTCGAGGCCAGGCTGAGGCTGAACTGATGGAAAAAGGAGATTAGTTATGGATGATCTGAGATGAACTGGGAGTTAAAACTCAGCCCAAAAAATGTTTAATGGATGCCAGGTCAGGTGAAGATGGGCTGCACCTGACCGGCATCAAGGTGGCTAGATGAATGCCTGCCAATGGCGTGTGTGAGCCTGACGGCTGAATGGAACGCCTGCCAACGGCGTGTGTGAGCCCGACGGCTGAATGGAACGCCTGCCAACGGCGTGTGTGAGCCCGACGGCTGAATGAAACGCCTGCTAATGGCGTGTGTGAGCCCGACGGCTGAATGAAACGCCTGCCAATGGCGTGCGAGAGCCCGACCGCTGAATGAAATGCCTGCCAATGGCATGAGTGAGCCTGACAAGGCTGAATGAAACGCCTACCAATGGCGTAGATGATATTTTGTGCCAGCGAGGCATCGAGAAACAGAAGCATTGCCGCGGAGGCAATGAACAGAGAAGGCAAGGAGAATGAAGGAGAGGCCAGTGAGGGAGAAAGAGAGGAGAATTGAACCTACGAGAAGAAAATTATGAAGATAAATGAGGAAGACGTGACAGTACCTGATAAGAATAAGCATGAAGTGAAGACTATGGAGAGGAGTTTAAAGATAAAGTTCATATCTTTGGCGCTCGGACCCCGGTGGAAGACATGGATGCTGAAAATGAGATGAGCTTGAATGAACATCTTAGTATTACAATAGAGACGTCTTCCCCCCAAAGGGCAGAGGCCGGGGCTGAAATAGAAACAGTATGGGAGTTAGTATGAATGAAGGTGGTCTGACTGGCAGGATGAAGAGAAGGGATGATCTGTGCCTGAAAGGATAGCAAAGAAAATAAGTGAGTCTGGCAAGGCACGAGGGATGAGGCGTGTGCCTGACAGGGCATAGAGAGGGATGAGGCATGAGCCTGACAAGGCGTAGAGAGGGATGAGGCGTGTGCCTGACAAGGCGTAGAGAGGGATGAGGCATGAGCCTGACAAGGTGTTGAGGGGGATGAGACATGAGCCTGACAAGTCGTAGAGAGGGATGAGGCGTGTGCCTGACAAGGCGTAGAGAGGGATTGTCAGAGTGAGACATTTTTGGACGTTGTTTGTGGCTGTGTTATTCAACTTTTGCTCAGATATTTCTATCTTGGTTTTTGCATCATGTCTTCTAGTTCCTTTGCTCCCTCTACCGCCTCCTAGTGTTTTCCCTCTTAGGTTTCTTTATGTTGGTTTTCTTATGGCTTAGTATGGTTCATTATTAGTATTATTGTTATGGTAATTATTATAGTTCATTGTCTTCCTTGTATTCTCTAGTTTAATCTCTATTTTAGTATCTGTGTGTTTATTTATGTTTTGGTAAATTGTTACTTTGCACTCTTCTTGTTTACTAGTTTCCTTTCTAGTCTATTCAAGTCAGTATGGTTAGGTTTGTTTACTTTTGTATTCAGGTTTTCTTTATGGGTTCTTTGTTTGTTCTTAGGTTGTTATTGTAGTTCCTATGTTCCCTCTAGTTTCTCGGTTTACTTAAGTTCATGGTTATTCTAGTTTCCTTATGCTTCATGTGGTTATTTATCTTGCTTATAGTTTTGCTTGGTATTGTTTCTATGTTCTCTCCAGTTTCTCTGTTTACTTTAGTTCATGGTTATTCTAGTTTTCTTATGCTTCATCTGATCAAAAACCATTTCAGGAAGTGATACATCTCACCCTTAGAGACGAGCCAGGATGAACGTTGCCATGGTGAATGTCAGTGGGAGGAGCCAGGAGCGGGTTGAACGTTGTCGAAGCGGAGGAAATGCTGATGTGGCAGAATTGGAGGCAAACTCCCAGAGGAGCTGAGTAAAAGAAGATATGAAGCTCTGGAGACAATCCATGGATGAGATGAATGAAGCAGGGAAGATTGTGGGATGACTGGAGTAGAAGAAGACGTTGGGGCTTGGGGAGTGGGAAGATTGGTTTGAGAGACGAGATCGGAGGAGAACCACTGCAGAGCCGGGCCTGGTGATGCAGCGATGGGAGCCGCGGTGAAGGCAAGGCGACTTCGGGAACGCTTAGTAAGAGGATTGGAGAAGTTCTTAAGGCGCTTTCCACATGCCCGGAGCTGAGACAGGGGAAAAGGGGCCATCAAGGCAGGAGGCCAGTCAAACGCTCCTACAAGCAGAGGAGGAGGGGGGGAATTTGTCACAAAACTGTGCGAGGAACCACCAAGTCGCCAGAAACTAGTCGGACATGTCGCAGCTGATCGTTGAAGCTCAGCAGAAGAGCGGTGTCTTCCATGCAGGCGGTATTTAAAAGTGATGCCCTGGGAGATGATTGGCCGAGGAGGAGTGCGGACCTGCTGTTGATTGGAGCAGCCAGTGAGGAGTGATTGGACGAGATGGGGTGGTGAGTCTTCCATGTTGAATTTTTGTTTAAACTCCATAATATTTGGAGAACTTTAGTTGAACCTGGTGAGATGACTATTGCTTTTTCTTTACAACTTGATTAAGGTTATCCCGATTATGCAATTCAAAATTTGTACCACATTACAAAAGTACAACAACAGTCATGCACATAAAGGAATCAACATAAAAAATATACAATTATACAATATATAATTAAAATAGAAACTTTACATACACTTCTGATCAGGGCAAAAGTTCCATATATTTACATTTTTGTGCATATTTGAACTGGTGGATCACAACCAGGTTGCACAAGAGGTACAAGAGACAAAACAAATAGTAGGAAAATTATTCCCATGTTCAAACTCGAATAGGTTGTTCCTAGGCTTATAAAAAGTTTAAGACCATAGCCTAAAAATTGTAAAATCTGCACATAAATCAGATTTTCATATTATTTTCTTAATGAGATTCACTTAATGAGTCATAACCCTCAGATGGCACAGGCAAAAAGGGTTTCTGTCATTGCAAGTGGCAAGATTGTTAAGCTCCCCAACCAAGCGTTTCATCTTTGCCATGAGTTTGGTTGCAATAAGAAAGTCATTTCAAATATTTTATAAGATTCTGAGGGTGTTGGGACAAATAAGTCAAGCTGTGAACCCAACAAAATGCACCTGGTTAGGCCACAAGATGTGAAGGGCTGGGCGCAGCGCTGGTGGTGTTGGGGTTAAGCGAGCGAACATGTGCAGAGGATATAGTCCTTGATGTGGCTGTCCTGGGTTCAAGTCCCGGATGTCTTCCCCTCTATTTTGCTCTCTTTCCTGTCTACCTACTGTCGAAAAAAAATTAAAAAATAAAGGCCTCTAGTAAAAAAAAAAAAAAACAAGATGCAAAGGGCTGCGTGCTGGCACATCTTCAATCCAAAATTAGACCCTTACTGATGCAATAACCATAAGACAGCATCTGTAATAGCAGGGCTTAAAGAACAAATATGACTTTAAAGTCCACATCTTCTTCAATGCTACTACATACTTGACCCTTTGGACTTTGTTGGAGAGCACACAACATACGACAAGTTTCATTCTCTGACAGGAGAAATTTTTATCTGGATGGTCCTTGACACCTTTTGATGATGTTAGTGGTGTGATAAGAAGATCACACTGAATATATTTTCTACATGGCACAGTAGAGGAGGCGCCATCATGCTGTTCTGGGCTTATTACTTCAATGGAACAATGGAGCTTCGGGTTTTGTGGGGGGAGTCAAACGGGGGAGACTATGTGAAGATGTTGCAGCAGGCATCCCCTTTTGACTGAGGGTCCTATCTGTGCCATGATGACTGGATCAACCGGACATCACTACAGTTCACAACAAACATCTGACAAAGGACCTGCTCCAGGTGAATTACACCCCTAAAATTCAGATATAAATTTCTTTTGAAAACGTTTGGGGATGGATGACAAGGGAGGTTTACGAAAATGGGGATCAGTTCCAGAACATGGACAACCTCTGAAACCATCCTTTTTATTGAATTTGTATGTTTGTTTCTTTCATCGATTCCAAGTGTTTTATGATTTTCCAACCACAGTGAATACAATCAATACAAGAATCAATACAGAAATAACAAACTGAGATAATTTACTCATGAAGACACTCCACACAACAATCCAATTATCAACATTCTCCCAAATAAAAGTGACTGTTGTTAACAGCACTGCTGGAAATCCAGTTCAGCCTCAACATACAGGGGTTGGGTTGGGCACCGCCTTCAGGATACAATGTTTGAACCATTGGATGCACATGGTCATCAAGAATGGTTCGGTAGTCCTTGGCAGTGACGTGCCCATCTAGCACAAGTATTGGGCCAAGGGAATGCCATGATATGGCAGCCCAAACCATCACTGATCCACCCCCATGCTTCACTCTGGGCATGC
>JAHUTJ010017359.1:0-23883 GCA_036250325.1 Characodon lateralis | reverse complement strand
GTTCTCAGGCTCCTCTCCTGTGGAACCAGCTCCCAGTTTTAGTCCATGAGGCAGACACCCTGTCTACTTTTAAGGCTAGGCTTAAAACTTTCCTTTTTGATAAAGCTTATAGTTAGAGTGGCATAGGTTATCCTGAGCTATCTCTATAGATATGCTTTTATAGGCTTAGGCTGCTGGAGGACATAATGACCACTTGCACTCTCTTCGATACATTCTTATACTTACTTCAGCTTTTAACTCTATGTTCTTTCTCTGTTTTTTCTCTTCCTAAAAGCTACATCTGATCTGGCTCTGTGTTTAGCTGTGACACCTTCCTGGAGGGGGACATCAGCCAATCTTCTGCTGCCAACAGTGCAATGCATACATTCTACCGATGATACAACTGGACCTGTCTTTCAGTGTTTAACCCTGTCTCTCTCCTAGACATACTGTAGCTGCTGACTGAGGTTTTACTGTGACTAACTGAATGTGCTCTTTTTCATACTCTAAACTTGAAAACTGACTCAGAGGCCGTCTGTCTTTCTCTCCTAGATTAAGCCACTAAAGGACCAGCATCTATTAACATTTTACTTTTCTTTCCTATAGAAAGGTCTCCTGGATCAGTGCTTTTGTGTCCTTTTTTGTGTCTCTGCTCTGTTCTCTCAAATCCCCAGTTGGTATTTGCAGATGGCCGCTCACACTGAGCCTGGTTCTGGTTCTGGTTCTGCTGGAAGCTTCTTGCTGTCAAAAGGGAGTTTTGTCTCTACATGCTCATCCTCCTGGATGAGCATGTAGAGACAGTGGACAATCGCTGCAAGTCACTGATTCGATGCAATTTGTTGGGTTTCCTTAGATAGAAGAACTTTTAACCAATTTGAATAATAAACTGAATCCTACTGCACTGCCTGATGGTTAGGATTAATTGGAATGTATGAACCTGACTTGAAATCTGAATGATTCAATTGAACTGACTTTGTAAAGTGCCTTGAGACGACATGTTGTGAATTGACGCTATTTAAATAAAAACTGAACTGAACTAGACATTCAACCACAAATATAATCAAGACAAACAACAAATGTGATAATTAAACTAATTTAGGAGGGGTTCAGTCAGAGTCCCATCTAGATTCTAGAGGAAACATACAATGATAGCAGGGTTTGATTGGGGTAATACCAGTAGAGAGCTTTCCGCTGATTTTAAAAAGGTTATACATTTTCAACATGCCAGTCTTATAGATAGATAGATAGAGTTTTGTAATATCTGTCCTGCTGCAAAGTGGTAGTTCTAAGCTGCAGGCCATTGTAAGAAACAGTGACATCATGGTTTCAGGCTGCTCCTTCTCCTTTGATCTCTGCTGTTTTCTGATTTGCTTTCATCATAGTTCCATTGTTGAGGGCCGTTTGATTTACTTCTACTCTAAAAAGACTCTTCAGTCATTGGATGCTCATAAAGATGTACTGAACTAGCTGAACATCTAAGAAATGCTTCCTAGATTGATGTTTCTTGTATTACCACTTACCTTCTTAATATCTTGAGCAACAATGGTCAAGTACCTAAAAAGACTAAGTTGTTGTGAGAACTATTCAGGAGATAAGTTGAACTTAGCCCTTTATGATAAAGAAAACTTGTTAAGGTCAGATAAAATATTATTTTTTTTACATACTTCATAATTTAGCTTACAATAAGCCAGTCAGTGGTTGGTTGTCATCTTCAGTCAGTTGTTTGATTTAAAATGTGAATTTAAACATATAGGATTAAGCCCCTCAAAGTAAATTTTGACCCTAGTCTTAGCCAGTGAATATAGGAGTGGCTCTATCTGACTATGCATACAAATAAAAACATGTGTGCTCTTGCATCATCTTTTATAAAAT
Organism: Characodon lateralis; assembly: GCA_036250325.1. Lineage (NCBI taxonomy): Eukaryota > Metazoa > Chordata > Actinopteri > Cyprinodontiformes > Goodeidae > Characodon > Characodon lateralis. The sequence continues at coordinate 22,032 of JAHUTJ010017359.1, read as the reverse complement.
AATATCAGCGTGGAACCTTTATTAAATGGCAAAAACAAAATTATGTGATATACTGTATATCTTACAATGTCATAAATTTTTCAAAAGTGCTCATGTTCATGTAATATTTATTTAAAGTTTCTGCAATGGCAACATTTGTAATGGAAATATATATTGCAGATTGATGAGTCATTCCTCAATTTCAAAGTTAGTTGTGTTGTACAACAAGAATTAGGTCACCTTCCGGTTATTCATAGTAAAAGAAAAGTAGCCTAATGTCTGTAAAAATCCAAAACGTAATTAGCACAAATTCAAATTATATAGCAGAAGAAGGTGTGGATCCTTTAATGTCAGAATTACAGAAATGAAAATACCTCAAGACCCTCTTAGATAATCTATAGTTCTAATTGTTCTTTATTTTTATGTGATAGGGTGGGGAATGTGAAATTCTATTCTATACAATTCTGTTCTATTCTTTTCTATTGGGTTTTGATAGGACAAAACATAAGTAATACAATATACATACATATACATAATACAATATAATCAGTTAAAATCTTGACAATTGGCTCCAACTGCAACCATAAACCTCTGTTCTAACATAATTGGGAAACACTTTGTACCAGCTAGTCCAGTATATGAAACATGGCTTACTGAACATTTGGAATAAGAAGATAAAAGCATGGTTGAATGGTTCTATATTTAATTTAGCATATTCAGGATTAAATAAGTTGGTATTGTGTTTAAAGGTTTGAATTTTCACCTGAATATTAGTTTTTGGTACTGTAGCTTCTCAGTAAGCATATGTCAAACACACATAACTAAACCTGGAATAGGTTGCTTAAATGGTACAATAATTACATTTCTTGTGTTTATTGTAATTTCCTTTACCTGTGTTCCTTTTTTTTCCTGTAAAGCATTGTGAAATATATTGTGTAGAAATGATCACTGTTTTAATACATTATTTAGTTCAAAAACTTATAATAGAAAAAATTTATTTATACAAAATAATTTAAAATCATGTATTCACAACCACATATTAGGAGTGGAAATCAAAATGTAGCCCATGTGTCAATATGTGTTTTTCATTCAGACAGCAGAGCTACAGTAGGGGGCAGTCTTTTGCCAGCTATCTTATCACCTGATGTTTGTCTTCCAGCCCTAACTGATCCTTAATGTCCCACAGTTGCCTAGACCACTCTGGGTTTACAAATGATTACTAATATTTGTTGTTTTCCATCAGAGTGTTGCAGAACATTTTGCACAGTTTGACCAAATGTCCACACCTTCATAGTGCTTATAAAGATCAGGACTCATAAAGCTTCGTGAAGATACTACAACCACAAGATGTCCAAAGTAACATTTACAAACAATTTTAAACATAATGAGTTTAGTAAAGTGTGCTGCATTCTTTGGTAAATCTACACAATAACAAGGACTATAACGAATTTTGCTATATTGAAACAATCTAAATATTTAACTAAACTGCCACTAATATTTAAGTGTCATAGTATTGTGTGCATTTTATTTGATTTGAGAAAAAATATAAATGACTTTTTTTAACCTTTTTGATATAATTACTGCAAATTGTTGTGAGCTTTACAGTACTTTTGTGAAAAAGGCTGCTGCTCAGCCTGAAAATACCCAATATATCAAATCTTTGCAATGATAGTATCATGAAATCTACTATAAAATCTAGCTTTGATGCACTTTATACAGGATATTAATATATGATTTAAATAAACAGCCATGAAAATAAAATTTTTGTACCATACAAAAATATTTCATCAGTGCACAGAAACAAACACACTTGTGGAGGCAGAATACATGTACTAAAGACATGAATCTATAAAAAAAAAAAAAACAAGTTAGCATTTAACAAAAGTTAAAGACCAGTTTCACCAAAAAGAAAGGTGCTGACAAGCATCGACTGTAAGCAGTTGATAAACCAAGCAAATGACTTTGCTCTGGAAGTGATATTTTCCCAGAGGAAGGATTAATCAAAAGAAGGGAATATTGGACTCATGTTTATCACACGGATACAAGACTGCCTCCAAATGATTTATCTAGTTTTCCAGTTTGGTGTCACTGGAGCTGGTTTCACTTACGTAAGGAAAGTTTTCAATAAACAATAAGTGGCTGTGTGGCACACATCATTTCAGTACATAACTGCACATTACATGGATTCCTGGAAAGTATGTTGCAGTATGAATGAAAGGCAATATTTTAACATCAATAACTGTCCCTCAAGATACCATTGTAACCAAGGCTGACAGGTAAAACTCCAAACTGCTGTTTAGTGGCTTTTTTTCCAACAATATTTACAGTTGTCCATTGCACTTTTTGAGAAATTCTTCTGCCTTTGGTCCCTGTTGACAACATTAGTAGAACATTGGCAACAATACTGAAAGGGAATATTAATATGCAGTTTTGGGTAAGAGACTAAACTAATATTTTTCTTCTTGTAGGAATCATTTTGTTGCTGAAAATTAATGCTAAATATTTATACACTGGTGCAATACTGGATAAACTGTTTATGCAACAGGCTCCGGGAAATCATGTCCCTATACATACTACTAAAAGTTTGTACACGATCGCAATACTCAAGTAAAAATGAAATAAATGTTCAAAAAGAACTCTTAAAGATCTAAAAAATGTAAGAGTCAGGAGATCACCATAGCTTAGCACCAGTAGAGTACTGGGTGGCTCCTCCAATGCATTGAACAAAGAAATGAGTGCAGGATGCATACGACTGTACAAATCTTTTAGGTATAGTACATGTAACAAAAACATACAGCGTATCTCTTCTTGAGACCAATCCTTAAGAGAGCCAAGATACTTAAGTCTAAAAAGCTGCTATCAAGGACAAATCGAAAGATGAGATGAAATATGATTAGTTCTTATTTATTTTGATAAAGTAATTCAACAGGCTACATTCTTTACAGGCATCAGTCTTGTTAACAATGTATCCAAGCTGCAAGTTCCTGAAAATATAAAAAGCACATAAAAGACAAACTAACAGCAGGAATAAAGCTGTGTCCTTTTATTTTCTTGTCATTTCCAGCTGTTCAGTTGCTTTGGCCTGGTGCAATTTTATCTGAAAGATTTATATATGTTGATAAATTACATGTAATATAGCTTGATTGGAAACTTTGTTTGATCTTTTGAAGAGGTTTATCCACTATCCCCAGCAAACCAATGCGTCTCATTGTGTTGCGCACGACAGATGCAACAACCCTTGATCTAATTTGACTGAAAATAGCCTGACAAAATGATAGAAAAGTATTGCAATTTCTTCATCTTCCTGCATCTGAAGCTCATTTTCCTTCAAAGGATACAAAATGCCATTGGATCTTGGTGAAGTGACACAAAAATAACTCAATTTTTCCTGCAGAAGAAAAGGGAGAGGGAGGAGGATATTTTGTGGACACTGCTCCAGAATGGATTCTTTCAGGGTTTTTCTGGTGTCTTTATCTAACGTAGCATCTTGGTATATTTTACTTTTGACTCTTAGCCTTGTCTTATAACAGTGATTGTATTTATTTTTTCTATATTTTATTTAACCAGGAAAGATATAAAATATGTAAAATGAAGACAAATAATGTGCCATTTAAATTTAAAATGTTTTAGTTATGAGAACCAAAAATGCGAGACTCGGTGGTACTGACAGAATTTGGTCGGTACCTGTTGAAGTAACAAATTCAGTACCCATCCCTACTAGGAAACAACATGCATAGGATGTGCCACATTTTCTCTATATGACAAGAGACGACGTTCAGTTTGGTTTGATAAAAGTAAAATAGTCAGTTATTTAGCATGAATCCTCATTTCAAACAGAACCACAGCAGCTCCGCTGTGTCTGAACACAGAGAGGATGCAGCCCTGACAGATTACCTTCAAAGCATTTAAGAGATTACACAATATTTAATTTGGATTAGTAAAATTAAAATAATTCACAGCAAAAAAACAAAAACAAAAACAAAACATACTCAATAAACATCACATAATCTGGACAGATATATATTTATTGGCATAAAGCTCTGTGGTTTACCTGGTAAAAGTATTTAGTAGTTGAGAAATCTTGAATTTGACACCAGCTGACCCATTGTCATAACTTTTAATTTATGTCAGTCTTGGCCAAAAAAAGGCAACATTTAATTTTCAATTAAATGTCTGAAAAGAATTCTAGACTCAAATAAACTTTCACCTTTAAAACAAATAAGTACCAATTTAGCTAGATGTCTGAGAACCATTCAGGCATTGTTTAACATATTTTCTTTCAAAACGGCTCACTGGGTTAATGTGGTTGAATAGATGTTGTGTTATAAAGTGGGTTTTTGATGGACCAAAATGCAGGGAAGAACTCCTGAAGCTCGAGGTTTTCGGGTAAGATGAGTCTTTATTATCCACGGCAGGATTGGACAGGATAGCCAACACACAAGACCAGATATAATCTAACATAACATAAGGAAACAGCGGAGAACAATGGAAACAAACGGGTTTAAATACAAAACTGAACAGCAGGGGGAACCAATGACAAACATCACAAGACAATCAGGGGAAAACACAGAACAGGTGTGGGGTTGGGGTGCAGGGAGACAGAAAACAAAGGACCAGACCAGGTAATATTACAAAAACACAAACTCAAGAACTCAGAACACAAGCAGGTATGACATGTTGGGACTGATCTGACTTTCAGCATCTTGGTTTAAGTTACCTATGGGCAAAGATAGACCAAAAATCAACAACTTACTAAAGACAATCTATTATTGTGGTAAATGTTTTATGTATACATGTTTGTCTAACTGTACTGTGTGTGTGAGATCTATTGACACTGCCTGGCCAAAAAAAATCTCCACCAAAAAAAACGTCTCACATTCTAATATTTCGTTGGACCGCCTTTAGCTTTGATTACGGCATGCATTCGCTGTGGCATTGTTTCGATAAGCTTCTGCAATGTCACAAGATTTATTTCCACCCAGTGTTGCATTAATTTTTCACCAAGAATTTGCATTGATGATGGTAGAGTCTGACTACTGCACAGAGCCTTCTCCAGCACATCCCAAAGATTCTCAATGGGGTTAAGGTCTGGACTCTGTGGTGGCCAATCCATGTATGAGAATGATGTCTCATGCTCCCTGAACCACTTTTTCACAATTTGAGCGTGATGAATCCTGGCATTGTCATCTTGAAATATGCCCGTGCCATCAGGGAAGAAAAAATCCATTGATGGAATAACCTGGTCAGCTGACCTCATTCTTTGAACACATACTGTTGCTGAACCCAGACCCGATCAACTGCATATGACCTTCTTCCATTGCTCCAGAGTCCAATCTTTTTGCTCCCCAGCAAATTGAAGCCTTTTTTTTGGTTAGCCTCACTGATTAGTGGTTTTCTTAAGGCTACACAGCTGTTTAATCCCAATCCCTTGAGTTCCCTTCACAATGTGCATGTGGAAATGCTCTTACTTTCACTATTAAACATTGTCCGGAGTTCTACTGTTGTTTTTTTTTTATTTTTTATTTGATTTTACCAAACAGATCACGATCATTAAGGATTTTGTTCTGGCTACATTTCTTCCTCAAAGACGATGGGTCCCCACTGTCCTTCCAGTTTTTAATAATGTGTTGGACAGTTCTTAACCCAATTTTGGTAGTTTCTGCAATCTCCTTAGATGTTTTCTCTGCTTGATGCATGCCAATAAATTGACCCTTCTGAAACAGACTGACATCTTTTCCACAACCACGGGATGTGTCTTTCCACATGGTTGTTTAAGAAATGAGAAGCAACTCATTGCACCAGTTTGGGTTGAAACCAGTTGAAACATTATCTATCTATCTATCTATCTATCTATCTATCTATCTATCTATCTATCTATCTATCTATCTATCTCTCTATCTCTCTATCTATCTATCTATCTATCTATCTATTTTCAAACAGCCAAAGCAGCTGAACAAGGGCTCTTTTGTACCACATGCCCTTTAAACAGGAAATTACGGCTGATTAATCCACAGATTAATTTAGGTTGTAGAATGAGGCAATGAAATAAATAAAAAAATATTGCTAATTTCTCCTTTCACAAGGTTCAAAAACACATTTATCTTTCCGCTGTTATTGTTGATGAAATTAAGATTTTTCAGCAGAAACATGCTGTCTTAGGAACTAAGCACTTTTCTCCCTCGCTTTTAATCAGCTACAATTTTAAGATATCCAAACAAAACAAATTCATAAAGTATGTGTTGGCTCTTCTGTAGCATGACACTCAAATGTACATTCATTTATGCTTGAGCATTCATTTTCAGGCAGCACACGCATACATACACACAAACTGTAGGGCCTTAATGGAGCCCGCAATTAATGTCTAATTATAGTTTTGTTCTCATGGCAGGAGACAAAACTCTATCAGTCTCTAAATGGCTGTGGTGCTTTTGTGCACCTAGCAACCAGCTGCTCTTTTGTGAGGACTACATAGACTCAGAGACTACGTGAAAGCTGCCTATGGATCACTGCTTTGTTATTAATAGAACTGCATTTGTAATGGTCTTCACAAAAAAGAAATAAACCAGATGTAATAAACTGGTGTCTGCAAAAAATGCTGAATGAAATAAATGAGGTAATCAGATAGATATATGTCTTGCTGGGATAAGAGCAAGGCATTTTTGTCATGTTGTGTCTTTTAAAAATCTTAATGTTAGTTTTATATTTCTATATTAGATCTTATATACTTTTATATTTTTTCTTTCTTTGTAGACAGTAAACTACAGCTGCTAGCCTATGTGTGCCACCCCCCTGTCAGGCCACGGAGCCGAGTGTAGGTTTGTCATGCTATGCGAGTGTTGTTTCTCTCCTTCTCCACCAGGGTGCGACAGGCAGGTGCAGCCACACAGCTGCACCGAATCAGACGCAATCAACCGGGAGCTTTATATTTTGCTGAGACTCTGGAGGAGGCGTTGGGTTGTTACTCTACAGAGTGGTAATCAGACCCACCCAACCCTGCTCTGTGTTTGCCTTGTGCTCCCTGCTAACCTCTGACTTTGTCCCTTCAAAGGTGGCTGTTTACCCAAACCCTGCCTTGGACAAACCCTCCATGGTTTTGGCCCTTCCGTGTTTGCTGCAGCTGAAACCACTTCCTGACAGATCTATCCTGGTTTAGCCTCCCACTGGTCAGTAACTTCTTAAATGAAGTTACCTCAGCACAAGACTCATTCAGAGAGATCTGGATCAACCTGTAAGCTCACTCCACGATTCACCTGTTCTGTTCTGCCTGTCCACCCTCCAAGACCTATCTCCATCCGAGGAAATGCACTTGCACAGCGGGCTCCCCTGCCAGCCTCTGCCTCCGTGGTTTGCTCCCCCCCCGGAACCAACATTCCAACACACAAGTAGCTAATGATGATAATCATCCTCTCTTTTAGTGAGCCGATCCCTGAAGCCTGATGGCTACAGATTCCTGACACTGCCAAAAAACATCTTCTCAATAAACTTGTTAAACCTTTGCTGTTTTTAGTTGTGCTGCTCGAGAGTCTCCTGGTTCAGAACTTGATATGACAGCCCCACACTGATCCTTCATCTGGTCAGCGGTTCAATTTCTTTGCTTTTGCTGTTCAAACTACAGTTCCACAGTGCCAAACAAAGCCCAGAACTTAATGGATGGGAGTTTGGTATTGCACATAAAATAAAACTACTTCTCCATTCTGCTTTTACGCTCCTCTACCTGAATTCGTCGTGTCTCTGACTATCTCTTCTTCTCATATGTTTTGATCATAGAGTGAGCAGAATCACAGGCACAGGGCACATCTACATCTAATATCAGTAAGGTGACCAGATGTCCCAATTTGTGCGGGACTTTGCCGCATTTTTCACTCCTGTTCCGGTGTCCCTCAAACAATGTCCAGCATTTGACTGGGTCAAATTCTGATAAGTCAAAAACTATTTGACTGGAGCTCTTCTGAAATCTAAAGAAAGCAGAGCTGCAGTCGTCATCACAGAGCCTCATCAGCTGTCAATCAAAATACTCCCACGTCATGACCAACCTGCATGCCACGATGCTAGTAAAATAAAACAGAACAAGAATAGGATTTTCTTGTATAGCTTACTGATGTAGACTATGCAGAATATAATGGAAAGTATGTCATGGAAAAGAACATGCAGCTACAAGAAAGACTAGGAAACGGTTTATAACTGGGTGAGGCCAGTGAAAGGTGATTTCTAAGGGATTTTTGTGAAGTTTGCTACAAAGTACTGGTACTCGTCATCTTCCGCTTCATCTGGGACCGGGTCATGGGGGTAGCAGACTCAGTAGGGACACCCAGACTTCCCTCTCCCCAGACACCTCCTCCGGGGGAGCCCAAGGTGTTCCCAAGCCAGCCAAAAGACATAGTCCCTCCAGCATGTCCTGGGCCGTCCACCCGGGCCTCCTCCTGGTGGGACGTACCTGGAACACCTCCCGAGGGAGGCTTCCAGGAGGCATCCGGTAAAGATGCCCGAGCCACCTCAACTGGCTCCCCTCGATGTGGAGGAGCAGTGGCTCTAGCCCCTCCCAGATGGCCGAGCTCCTCACCCTATCTCTAAAGGAGTGCCCAGCCACCCTACGGAGGAAGCTCATTTCAGCTATTGGTATCCAGGATCTCGTTCTTTCGGTCATGACCCAAAGTTCATGGCCATAGGTGAGGGTAGGAACGTAGATCGAATGGTAAATTGAGAGCTTCACTTTTGGTTCAGCTTTCTGTAACAGACCCAGGGTCTGAGCCTGTTAAACAGATTAAATGTTCCTGTAAAACACAGGGAAATGATGAGACAGATGACCGGTGAAGTTTCTCAATGCCTCGCTTCTGCCATATTTATTAATACAGTCACATGTATTTTCAAACTGTAGCATAATAGCTGTCTTTCATATGCAAAAGAAATATCTATAATCCTTTTCATCATGTAGAGTGGCCTTTAAATCATCAATAATTCAATTGCCCTTTTACCTGACAATTCACCATATATGAATACTTATACCTTATTTATTCTGCTCTTTACCAACATACCTTTTTATACTTGCAGCTGGACTGTTTAACGTACACCAGTGCTTAGTATAGAACTGTCTAGTTAACTAGCTCACAGACTGCATGGGACTAACACATGTATGGTGACAGACTTAGCTTTAGCTTTTAACATTCTCAGTATGCTTCTTTAGGACTAATAAACATATGTTGCTCACTGCCATGGCATGTTAACACTAATACACAACGTCAGAATACAAAACGGAGCTTGCTTAACTAAAAGGAGCTTGAAATAAGTACACAACATATTCAAAATGGCACCTGCAGTGTTGCCCTTTAGTCTTTTCACCTCGCTCAAAACATGACAAAATTCTGTGTTTACCAACTGATTTATACATTCACATTTAGCTGTGTTTCGTACAAGTATTTTAAAACTCCTTTCATGTGAATTTAACCGCTACTAACCTGTAAAACACAGGGAAATGATGAGACAGACGACTGGTGAAGTTTCTCAATGCCTCGCTTCTGCCATATTGGAGATGGGAGACCTATAACCTCGCTTTTCTGTCTCACAGAGCAATGCGCCGCCTTCTGGCATGGGGGTGTAACTACAACTTAAACAAAGTCATCCCCAAAGTGACTTTTTCCCTCCTTTAACCAATACAAATATTTTATGTGATTACACATTAGTGTGTCACATGCTCCCAGACAAATAATAATGGCTCAGGACATTCAGAAACACAAAAGTCCACAAACATGACCTAAAATCAAATATTCAACATTGCATAGGTGTAGTGTACGTGTAAGGCATCACTGGGTAAGGCACATAAGGAGCAAACCCTGCACTAAATGGTATGAACGGTGCTGGAACCCATGGCTGGTATGGAATATATGGTGCGGCTAGGGTGGATACCATAGCCCTGTGGTTGTAGTGAAGGTTCACCTAGTTACTGGTACGTAAACATTTTTCTTGGTCTCCTTTCTCTAGCTGACCTTCTTGACTCAGTATGCTGGGCAATTGCTGGTGTCTGATGTGTTACAAGTCCTGGTGGAGTGAACCACTCTGCCCTTTCACTTTCTTCTTCAGGATGAATTGGCTGTGTCTGTACCACAGGAACAGGGGGCATCTGTGACAGAGGTGGATTGTCTCGTTCAGTTTCGTCAATTGTCTCTAGCAGGTAATAGGATGTGGTCACTTGTGTCCTCGGGGACTTGGTTTGTCAGTGGTATTTCAGGTTGACTACAGTCACTGCTTTTCTCCACGTGTCCAGTCTCTGTAGGAAACCTAAACCAGTACCCTCCTGCATTCTCATCAGAACCTGAGTCACTTGAATAACTTTTCTCTCTTTTTTGGTCACCTAACTGAGTCCTTCTTCGTCTTGTCCGTCTCTCATGTGCTCTTTCGGGTCTCAGAGACGGGGCTTCAACAGGAAGGTCGTTAACCAATTATAGGAGGTTACGGTGTACAGCCCTTGTTTTACTCCCATCATTGTTCTCAGGGTAGACTGCATAAACTGGATTTTCACCTACTTGCTCTTTAACCAGATAAATGGTCTTCTCCCAGTAGGAACATAGTTTACCTGGTCCCCCATGTTCACTACAGTTTCTGACAAGGACCCTACAGTATCACCGGGCTGTAAAACTACACCCTTCAGCTTTTTGTCATAGTAAGACTTGCGTCTGTTACTGGACAATCTACTTTTCTCACTGGCTATCTTATATGCCTCCATCATCTTTCTCGCCCACCTGTCTGCATAGCTTCTGTGTGACACTATCTGTTTCTCCCCAACTAGATCAAATAAGATGTCTACAGGAAGACGTGGGTGGTGTCCAAATATTAGAAAGTGGGGGGAAAACCGTGTGGATTCATGATGTGTACAATTATAAGCTTGTACAATGTGTGGCAAATGGTCTTTCCAGTGTTCCTTCTCATTTTCACCTTGTGAAAATTAACATCTTAATTAACACTTAACATCTGTAAAAGCATCCTGTTAAACCTCTCAGCAGGGTAACCTTGAAGGTGATATGGCGATGTTCTTGAGTGTCCAGTACCCGATTTCTCTCTCAGAGTCTTGAAAAGTTCATTTTTAAACTTATGGCTTTGGTTGTGATGGAAATGCACAGTATATCCAAACCGTGGAATGAACGTTCAAAGATCAAAGATCCGTTCAGCTGCTGTCTTCCCAGATTTTTTTTGGGTTGGATACTCCTGGGCAAACCTGGTAAAGTGATCCACTATCACGAGTATATATTCGTATCCCCCTCGGCTGGGCTCCAGATGAAGGTAGTTGACGCAGACCAGGTCTAAAGGCGAGCTGGATGTTATGGTGCCCATAGGAACACGTACACGGGTTGTTGGTTTCTTGTTGATGATGCATGGGCATTTCCTGGTAACATAGTCATCAATGTCTCTTTTCATGTATGGCCAGTAAAATCTTTCCCTTGCCAGTGCTAGTACTCGCTCTGTGCCAATGTGTCCCATGTTGTTGTGTAAGTGTTTTAGCACAGTCTCTTTACATCTGGCTGGGAGGAACAGCTATTGTCTGTCATTTGTCTGTCTGAACATTAGCCCATTTTCAAAATGCAATTGTTCCATTCCTGTAAAATGTTTCTTGCCGTTTTATTCACTGTGTTTCTGATGTCATTTGTTAAACTGTCATTTTCTCCTTTAGCCTCATTATCTCACCAACAGTTTTGCCCTCTCTTTGTGCTTTAGCAAGCTCGTCTTGGTCCATTACGGGACAGGTGACTGTGGTCCTTGAGTTGCATTTGCAGCGAGGACTAGGGCAGCAACCCATGCAACATCACTTTCTTGAGCTGCTCTAGCTCCATTCCAAGTTGCTTGAATCACTTCAGGTGATAGTTCTTCAGTGCATTCGTTAACATATTTGTCGATATTAAGGGGCAGCTGTGACAGTGTGTCAGTGTCAACATTGATCTTGCCGGGTCTGTATTTGACACTAAAGCGAAAGTCTGACAGTTCTCCAACCCAGCGATGCCCCACAGCGTTGAGTTTGGCTGTACTCATTACATAAGTCAATGGATTGTTATCTGTGTATATCGTAAAGTATTGGGCATAATACAGGTATCTCTAAAATGTTCGCACACTGTCCATTTGAGCACAAGAAATTCTAGCTTGCCACTATGGAGTCGGTAATTCTTTTCGGCTGGAGATAGTGTCCTGGACCCATACCATATCACCCTTAACCTCCCATCCTGCCGCTGGTAAAGAACAGCACCAAGGCCCTGTTCTGAAGGGTATGTGTGAAGCAGTGGCAATTGCTCTGAGACTGCAAGGGAAGCCCAGCTTCCCCTAAAATGTCAAAAAATAAGTGATCAAATATATACTGTTGTGTGTACATGTCAATGACTAAATATGCGATACAGCACTCTCAACTTTTGTTCAGAATCAGCTTTTTATCACTGGTAACGACGTGGCTTTCCTCTCACTCATTCCCGCAGCTTCACAGTGCTTTAAACAGTGAGTTCAAAAGCTGTAGCGAAACAAAGAGTTATTTGTCCTGCCCATCGGACGCTCAGCGTCTCTGGGAGTCTATGGGGCAGCCTCGGCTGCAGCGAAACGAGACGAGTCATTGGATAAATGCTGGGCTTTGTCCCGCCCATCGGACGCTCAGCGTCTCTGGGGGTCTATGGAGCAGTGGACTGGCCCGGATGCTCAGCTTCTGCATGATGATTGGATGATCTGTCTGAGGCTGAATCCCTTTTTGATTGACAGCGAAATGAGCCAATCAGCGATCTTGAAATTGAGCTTCCCCTCCTTGAAAGACCAGCATCCGCCACTGGTGTGAAGGCAGAAGGGTAGGTTAAAATCAGGGTAGGCCAGAACTGGAGGGCTCGTAAGCATGTCAATGAACTGTTCGAGTACTTGCTGGTGTTCACTAGTCCACTTGACAGGGGTCCTAGATGACAACTGCAGGCCTTTAGTCTTTGGCTGGGAAGACAACTGAATTGCCATGCTGGGCTTGACTTTCAATAGTTCATAAACAGGCTTTGCAATTCATGGAAAATCTTCCATGTAGCTCTGTTAGTAACTCAAGAAGCCAACGTGACGTCTTACGTCACCAACTGTCTGGGGTGTTTTTGTACTTAAAGACTGTACCGCCTCCAAGTCCTTGGGATCAATTCTGACACCCTATGCAGATACAAGGTGGCCTACATACATTACTTCTGTGGGAAACAGTTCACATTATTCGGGTCTCAACTTGACACCATGTCTCTGGAGTGCTCTCAAAACTTGGCTGACACCTTCGACATGCTCTTCAAATGTTGGTGCATAGCACAAAATGTCATCCAAGTAAGGAATCCAGCAATTGTCTCTGAGTAAACTTAACATCTCCTCCATGCTTCTTTGAAAGGCAGCGGGTGCATTTGAGAGGCCGAAACGTATCCATACCCACTCATAAAGCCCCCAGGAGGTGATAAAGGCTGTAAGGTGACATGAGCCTTCTGCCATAAACCCCTGGTGGTACGCCTTGCCCTGATCAAGAATACTGAACCATGAGTGCCCTCCCAGGGTGTCGGTAAGGTCTTGGATCCGAGGGAGAGGGTGTTTATGAGGGATGGTTTTCTGGTTCAGCGGTAGTCTATACAGAGGCGTAACGAGCCATCCTTTTTACGAACGCAAACGACAGGAGCTGCATACGGTGATCTTGATTTAACAACCCACCCTTTCGCCAGGAGGTCCTGTATGTACTCTTTCACTTCAGAAAACAAAGGCTTTGGGACAGAGGAGTAAGCTTTTGTTGTCTTTGAGGTAGAGTGACATTTGTAAGCTGGGAATACATTATCATCTGGGATATCATTAACATCTTTTGCAAAAGTTGCTGACTTCTCATATAGCATCTTTTCTAAAACCTCTTGTTGCTGTTTCTCTAGATGGGTTAAATCTACTGGTGGCTGCCACAAAGGTTGTGGAGGATTTGTTTCAGCCTGAGCAACAGCAACAGTCTCTGTTTTAGTGTCTCTTTCAATGGGTGAATCTGTCTCTATCACTTTCTTAATTGACTGGATACTGCCAATAGCAGTGCTTCTCGTTAAAACAATGTCATGTTTCGTGTGATTTTCTAGTGGGAGAGTTACATAAGGTACGATACTGGGCTGAATTTCCAGGAGTCCCTCTCCCAGTCTTAGCTGTTGTAACTGGGAACAACTCTCTTCAGGCTCAAACAAGACTAAAGATTCACTTGGGTCGAGCTGATGTGGAATTTTACACTATACCCAGGTTGTACTGCCTGCAGGGACTATTGTGTCCTTGGAACCTACTCTTAAACGTCCCTGGGTTGTGTTCTGTTGACGTGTCTGAATGTAATGTACTATGCCCTGTGCTTCATCGACTGGAATAGACAGTGCTTCCCCAAGTAGCTTAGATAAGTTAGAGGCAGCTTGCCCTGGACTTCCCTGAATTAGCACGTCCACTACATTAAAGCCTATGAATGGTGTGTCTAAAGGCACTGAGCTGAGCAGAAATGGCACATTCATCGAAAGCTCTGGAGCTTCATTGCCTGGTAGGTTCACATTTGGTATTACTCACCCATCAAACGGGAGACATTCCCCATTAATTGCATAGATCATTGGCACTTTTCTATAGTAAGTTAGCTCCATGAGCTGTGATATCAGGCGGTCATCAACATCTGGAATGCATTTATTTTTCCAAGCCCTGTGTATCAAGCTAACCTGAGCCCCTGTATCTACAAGAGCAGTCACAAGTATACCATTAAGGAGACATTTTGTTGTTGCTTTCTTTCCTATCAGTCTAACTATTAGCTCTTTGTTAGCTACTGTGGATTTGGATGGCTCATTCCTGTTCTTTCTGAGCCTTTTTTTTTACTTGGTTAACCTTTGCCCTGCTGCAAGATGCAGTCTCTGTGTCTAAATGGGATTCAGGGGTTGTCCCGGTTACTGTTGGTACCTCCGCAGCAACTGGATGCTTCAAGCCGCCAATTGCTCTGTGACCTTCCTCACCACATGAGAAGCAGTGGTTGCTGTTTTTGGATCCCACCTGTACAAACATAGGACATGCATATAGACTCTCAGTTTTGGTTGCCGGTGGTCTTGTTGCACTGTTGGAACACTCTTTTTGTACTTTCTCTGCCACTGAATCTACTACCTTAGTGAGCGCATTAATCTTCTCTGCCACTTCACTGTATCAACTTTTGGTTTTTGTTGCGTAATGTCATTCTTTGTCTGCTTGGCTCTTCCTTCCTCCGCATGGGCAACATGAGCATTGACCGGTTTTGTTCGTTGTGTGGGGCCTAATCTACAATAATGCTCGGATTCCTCACTGGTCACTTTCATTACGTGTTTCATGATGGTCTCATCTGGAACTGACTGATTTGTAAGTAAAGGCTTAAGCTCTCTTCTAATGTCCTTGTGCCCTATCCCTTGATAAACTGTGTGCAGGAAGACACCTTGAACAGTTTCTGGGGTGTACTTAATCTCAGATTCAAACTTTTTGGACTCAAAAAGGATTCTCCATTTCAAGCCGATCGCACGGTAGAGGAACTGTTGTGTTGTCTCACTTTCTTTCTGTTTTGCACAGATCAACTCTTGGAACAGCTTTGTACTATTCCTTTATCTGAGATGTGACTGCAAAAATCCCTTTAACTCAGGAACTGTCATGTCGTCTTTGTTAACCAACACATCCTTGAAACCTCCCAGTTTGATGATTCTTAACACAACCCTTACAATCTCAGATTCTGTGAAATTGTCCTTTACACCCTCGTCTATCTGTCTGGACACACTATTGTAGCTGATGTCTGATGTGTGATCTCCTATTTGGCCTCCCAGAACCTTAAACTCACATCTTGGAAGGTAAGGTAGGTTTTTGAGAGAAACTACAGGGCTGGGAGGAGGTCTAACATTCCCTTGTGAGGTATGGCGAGATTGTTGTATTTTCGAGGATTTCACCAAGTCCTGCAATGTCTTATTAACCCTCTCATAGTCTGAAATAATTTTGAGGACTTCTACTTGTGAGATATTAGGGCTAGTGTTGCTATTGTCCATTAACATTTGGGCTCTATTTGACTGAGTGGTCTCTAAAGATGGGAGTGGTACGTGGTCTGCTGGTAATGTCTCCACATTTCTCTGCACAGCACCGGTCAGACTTCTGGTTG
This sequence comes from Characodon lateralis, assembly GCA_036250325.1. Classification (NCBI taxonomy): domain Eukaryota; kingdom Metazoa; phylum Chordata; class Actinopteri; order Cyprinodontiformes; family Goodeidae; genus Characodon; species Characodon lateralis. The sequence goes on along the minus strand of JAHUTJ010017359.1, from coordinate 5,933 downwards.
GATGTAGAGGGTCATCTACTATGTCCTTAAGTGTTAACATCTCCCCCATCCCACTGCCTTCAGCTTCTAACATCACCTCACTGTACATGAATGAGTTGATGTACTCGAAGCTTCCTTCTGCGTCCTTGCTTGACAGCTTTGAGGGATCCTTGCCTGTCACTGGACCAACTTTCAAAACAAATTGGAAGAGCTGATCTGACGTCAGTGCAAAGAGGCCCTTCCTGATGTCCCACACCAAGCTCTTCCTTTTGCTGTCAGCCATGTTGTCCTCCTCGTTGCTCTATGATGGGTGATTCAGTGCTGGATCTCCTCATGTGGTGGTTAGTCTCCACTTTACATCAGCTCTCCTTGGATATTCAGCTCTGCAGCAGGTTTTATAGATGTGTGAGGATTAGCTCCATAGGTGATGTGGAACCAAACCCCGTACAGGCCACCAAGAATCTGTAACAGATCCAGGGTCTGAGCCTGTTTAACAGATTAAATGTTCCTGTAAAACACAGGAAAATGATGAGACAGATGACCGGTGAAGTTTCTCAATGCCTCGCTTCTGCCATATTTATTAATACAGTCACATGTATTTTCAAACTGCAGCATAATAGCTGTCTTTCATATGCGAAATAAATATCTATAATCCTTTTCATCATATAGAGTGGCCTTTAAATCATCAATAATTCAATTGCCCTTTTACCTGACAATTCACCATATATGAATTACATGTTCTTAATACTTATACCTTATTTATTCTGCTCTTTACCGATATACCTTTTTATACTCGCAGCTGGACTGTTTAAAGTACACCAGTGCTTAGTATAGAACTGTCTAGTTAACTAGCTCACAGACTGCATGGGACTAACACATGTATGGTGACAGACTTAGCTTTAGCTTTTAACATTCTCAGTATGCTTCTTTAGGACCAGTAAACATATGTTGCTCACTGCCATGGCATGTTAACACTAATACACAACGTCAGAATACAAAACGGAGCTTGCTTAACTAAAAGGAGTTGAAATAAGTACACAATTTATTCAAAATGGCACTCGCAGTGTTGCCCTTTAGTCTTTTCACCTCCATCAAAACGTAACACAATACAGCATTTACCAACTGATTTATACATTCACATTTAGCTGTATTTTAAATGTGAATTTTAAAACTCCTTTCATGTGAATTTAACTGCTACTAACCTGTAAAACACAGGGAAATGATGAGACAGACGACTGGTGAAGTTTCTCAATGCCTTGCTTCTGCCATATTGGAGATGGAGACCTATAACCTCGCTTTTCTGTCTCACAGAGCAATGCGCCACCTTCTGGTTTGGGGGTGTAACTACAACTTAAACAAAGTCATCCCCAAAGTGACTTTTCCCTAGGGGCCGCTCGCCTGAACTCTGTCTCTGCTCGGGACGACCTCCGGGCCACCCACCTGAACTCTGGGTTTCGCACGAGTCAACCTTTGGGTTGCCTGCCGGAACTTTGTTTTGTTTCTGGCCCTGCTCTTGTTCAGGTAGTTTTTTGTTTCTGAGCCTGTTTTGGGTACTTTTTTGATTTGGCGCATGGGTCCTGGTCGTAGTTATCTTTGTTCCTGGTCACATTTATTTTTGTCGTACCTGGTCGTGCATCCTATGTCCTGGCCTGGTTCGGGATTCACTGCATGGTCCATAATAAATCTCAGACTTACCATTATTCATCTGACTCTTGGCATCTCCTCTGCGCTTTGGTCCTACCCACAACCACATATCATGACAAAAACAGCATTTTTTGTCAATAAACAAATTTTATGTTACAATAAACTGTTATTTATTGATTACAGAAAATTGGAAATAAATTTCAAGAATTTCTCTCTTTACATTTTACATTTTATTAATGCTAATTTACCTAAATAGGGATGGGTGAGGTTGACCTGCAGCAGAAAAACAGCATCTCCAACAAAGTCTTAACGATTGTACCTGGGAGATGCGCTGGTTGTGGCAAAGGAAGTTTCCCAATCTTGAGCACAGACCCAAAGTAGCTCTGCTCAAAGACTCCACCATCACTTTCTTTCCCATAGGCTCCAACCTCGACCATCGTGAACCTATATGGTGCATCACACACAGCCATGAATACAATAGAGTGCTGACCATTTGCTGCAACTCATTTGTACTCGGAAGTCTGAATTTCTGATGTACAACTTTTCAGTGTTTATAAGACGGTGTTTAAATGCACAAAATGTTATTGTCATTGTTATTTGTTGTCAGCCTGCTGTTACAGTTGCTAGCAATAGGAACGAAAACAAGCAGGAAACTGGAACGCTATAACTCGAAAATGACATAAACTCCGGCATCCCAGTTCCAACTTCTGAGGTTAATGAAACGCAGCATTTGTAATTAAAATAGTCACTACCTTGATTGTGTTAAGATGTCCAGATACTTTATAAATATCTCATGAAAGTTTAACAACTAGTCAACTATTTTGTGCATCATTACAGAACAAAGGCCTGCTTGTTATATCAAAGCAGCAATGCAGAAGGGTTCATATCTGCAGGGTGTTGCATCTTAGAATCAGAAAAGCTCACAGTTCTGTTCTCCACAAGCATTTGGTCATTTGTATTTCCATCAGTATTGATGTTCATTGGCCAAAATAATCCAAAAAGGTAAAATTAAAATAAGCTGATGGCACTGTGTCACATTTGAATACACTAAAGACTGAAAGGTCACAGCAAAAACCCTCATTAACATGACTAATAAGTGATTCGTACACCGATACACAGAACAGTAGTCAACTTAGGGTTAAGTGCCTTGGTCAGGGGCACATCGAAATGTGACAACAGGAAACTGGAATCACACCCACAACCTTCTGATTACAAGATAACTACTCACTCACCTACTCACTCAGTCACAGTCGCCTCATATTTGGAATCCCATTACACTTGATTATCTATAAATTGTTAAAAAGACATTAAATGGCTGTTATGTTCCAATCTATTTGCTTGGCTAACCACTGCAGCGTATGACCTTTGGATTTGGGACTACTGTTTTCAGCTTTGTAGTCATTTGACACAAACCAATCAATACATTAGTCAATAACAGGTGGGACTGGCTAGTGAAAGAAAGAAACTTAAAAGACCCAGGGAAACAAATTGACTCTTGTGTCAGGGTTCAGAGAGTGGGTCACATGGACCTAAAACAATAAATCCATCTACTGAAAATGACATGACATCACAAATAATTCACTTTTTTTGCTTTATTTAAATGTTTTACTTTCAGTTTTTAGAAGCATCTGATCGATAAAATACCATTATGTCTTATGATGTGATCACTAAGAATGGTATAAATAATTTTTGACATGCAGTTTGTTTGTTCAAATGTTAACACATTGTTGCTGGAGCAACAGTTACATAGTGTGACACAGTGTATAGGGTCCTTTATAGTCTATAAAAACGGTTTGTTTCAAATTTTCCAAACTATACCTCCACAGGATCCTGAACCACTAGGACTGTCTCTGTGTTAGTGCTGAACTGTGATCTTCTCAAATATGTGTAATACTATGCATGTTGTGTGGGAGGAAAGGAGAAGAGAGGAGAAGAGAAGAGAAGAGAAGAGAAGAGAAGAGAAGAGAAGAGAAGAGAAGAGAAGAGAAGAGAAGAGAGGAGAGGAGAGGAGAGGAGAGGAGAGGAGAGGAGAGGAGAGGAGAGGAGAGGAGAGGAGAGGAGAGGAGAGGAGAGGAGAGGAGAGGAGAGGAGAGGAGAGGAGAGGAGAGGAGAGGANGAGAAGAGAAGAGAAGAGAAGAGAAGAGAAGAGAAGAGAAGAGAAGATAAGAGAATAGAGGAGAGGAGAGGAGAGGAGAGGAGAGGAGAGGAGAGGAGAGGAGAGGAGAGGAGAGGAGAGGAGAGGAGAGGAGAGGAGAGGAGGGTTGGAATATAGTGCAATGTTCTGGAGTGATTTTTTCCTCACCCATGCTAAACACGATGGAGCTTCTCTACTACATCTCCAGGGAAACGTCTAGTGCACCTCTGTATGTGATGATGGCTCACTGGGTAACAGGATCAGTGCATAAACGGTGCTAAAAAGCTTACTGTCTGGAGTCAGAAAGCATCTGTGGTCAAAGACTTTCTTTCACTTCCTTATCTCTGTTTCCGTCCGTAAGAAGGCATCAGGCTGCTAATATTCACCAGTGCCAGAGGACCAGAAATCGATTAAGACTGTGATCAGAAAAGTCTTTATCTAATCATTCAGATTAACTGACACAATTTTTTACTGCAATTCTTAAAGTATAATATCATATATTATCATTAACTATATATATTATTTACTGTTGTGGAGTGGCCAAACAATACCATCTTTACCTAAAGATGAACTGTAACTATCAAGCAGTTTTTAAATATATATTTTATTGGGTTGTATGTTGTATGCTGCATTTGTTACATAAAATAACAAAAAGGCAGAAAATTGTTAGAATTTTTCAGTTAACACAATTCCATCGATAAACAATTTTTGTATGGAAATTCTTGTGAAATGCTTTAGATGATGTTCAGCTGCATTATGTGGGTAAATATAGATTAATATTTATTTTGACTCAGAATGTACAAAAGAATCACCAGACATCAAAAATAAAAACAGCTAAAAATGTGGTGCTCAACTATTAATTAAAGCAATGTTGTATTTATCCCTGATTAAATATTTCAAAAATAGATCAAACTAAATCTGTCACTGAAAATGTGACATGTTTCACTGTATTGTTTTTCTTTTTTTCTGTCTTTAATTAGTGCAGTAAAAAATGATTCATTTAAGTGACTTGACATGACTGCAAAATTCATATTCATCATAAATATGAACAAATGTCTTTAGTGATATGCCATTGTTTTGGACAAGGAGCTATATTTACTGTAATACTCTGTATAATACCTCCCTGTGGATTATTAAACATTAATAACATGATACATATCCAAAGCAGAACATGCTAATGGCAGTGGCAAATCCGGATTATACACCACCCATTTTTTCTTACGAGAATAAGTCATCCATCATTTCCCACTTAAAATGGACAGAAAATGCTCCATACACCATGCCTCATAGCCTCAACAAATGAAGAGGAAAGTATGAGGCCAAGTCCTGTGCCAGACTCACAACACTGTATCAGTGTCTTCCTTCTTCACCCTCTAAGTGAGTATAAGGTATCCACAGGCTCCAAGGTTGGCGCCAGCCTCTGTCTTTTACGCACCACACACCAGAATTAATTGCAAATCAATTGAACAAAGTACAACTGATCAGTAAACCAATTAGTAATTTTAGCTCTTTGTCAAGGTTTAGTTTGCCACAGGCAGTTTCTGGTTTCTGTTCCAAGTGGTCCCTACACTGAAAAGTAAGTAAACTGGAATGTATGCAACTCTTAAGTTCTCCATTAAACTTGTTCAAGACAAATGTTCCTTTTCTGGGTGTCTTTTACCCTCAAGGTTGTTCGATTGTCCTTGTTCTTGGGCATTGTTCTATCATTTCTTTGCTTTGTTTTGCTTAAACCAAACTCTCAATCTGTGGCTGTGCTTACTTTTATCACTCAGGTATTTTCCTGCTTTATTAGTGCAGGGAAAGGATGCAAATTATCTTAACTTGTTCACCCTTGATTTGGTTTTAGAATTGTGTATTCAAATTTGGATTTTTTTCCTTTTTCTTTAAAAAGTGAGTAGCTCAAAAGGGGCAATGGGGTACTTATATTTTCACATTTTGATTCACATTTTCTCAAGATAATCCCACCAGTTTCAGTCCAGGCAGAGCAGTGTTCCAGAATAGCGACACAAAGTGTTTTTCTTTAAAACATTTTTTTATAAAAAAAAATCATATCAGTCAAATTATTAAAACATCAAACCTCCTGAATTTAAAAAAAAAAAAAAAAAAAAATATATATATATATATATATATATATATATATATATATATATATATATATTTATATTTTTTTTTTTTT
>JAHUTJ010017358.1:0-24232 GCA_036250325.1 Characodon lateralis | reverse complement strand
TAATTCCACATGTGTTAATTCATAGTTTTGATGCCTTCAGTGTGAAGCTACAATATTCATAGTCATGAAAATAAAGAAAACTCTTTGAATGAGAAGGTGTGTCCAAACTTTTGGTCTGTACTGTAGCATGTTTTCCTAATTTCATGCAGCCCTAGTTTGAACTTTGATGAACTCAAAGTTAGCCTTTGGAAAATTTTTTTATTAGTTTTAGAACAAAATTTGCAACTTTATGCAAAAAACAAAATTCACCCATGTTTGGCCATTTAGATCAATATCTACACCTTTGATGTTTGTATGCTATAGTGTCAGATTGTTACAAGCACATGTACAGTGTATTCTGTCTCAATGGGGGGTTACTATTGGTCAAATCAAATGCAAAATTTTGCATTAAACATAACTGTATTCACTAAAGACTCATGTTATGCGCATAAAAACTGGACCTTATGTTGAGCTGTGCCACCATTGCATGAAGAGCTCCAGCCACTGGGTCTATCATGGTTTCGGTATGTAAAGGGCGATAGTATGGTGGGGAGTTGGTAGTTATCTAGCTGTAAATTTTAAACTATGAACACATAAACTGATTCAGTTTAAATCTTGGCTAATTGAACTAGCTTATATAAAGTATGGGCCTACACTGGCTTTGTAACCTGCATCAGTGAGATTATTTTCTACCACTTGGTTAAGGATCAGAAATTCACACCCTCCCATATAACCAACCCAGCTGATCACTAGGGGAAGAGAAAGCGTGAAAATCTGACATGTTGTGTTCTGCTCTTTGCCTTCTGCACAGCAAGAAAAAGTTGAACAGTGCAAAGGGGTGGGGGTGTTCGCACACATTTACAGTGCACATACACACAGATCAAAACTATGAGAAAAGAACAGCCTTGTTTTACTTCACAAGGCTCACGCTCTCTCCTCACACAGATGAAAGCTGATATCAGGCCCTGTTTGCACCAAGAGGAGGTAGGGGACATACTGTCGGACTTCCTTAACACCACAGACCTGACAACACGACGAGCTGAGAAGTTGGACAGCTTCTCCCCAAACACACTACATTTTTTCTCTCCCTTCTCCTTACACACGATACACATGCACAGACACACACTGAGTCTTTGACCTCTACAGAGTGAAATAGGGGGGAAGGAGGTGGGAGTGCAAAATAAAGCGAGAGAGCTATCAGGAGAATGCATCCAACAAACACTTGACAGGATGGGAAGCTCAGATGCGAGCCCTCATCATGCCGGCATAGCAAAGGGGGGAACGTCTCAATTCAAGCAAGTCAGCAAGCGGAGGACAGATCAAGGCACTGTCTCCAACTGTTTGCTGTCTGCACTCATATCACTGCTAGAGGAGTGTAAAAATAAAAATACCCACTTCTTGTTACATCTGTCTGTTTTTTTTTTTTTTTGGGATAAAATCCATATATGTAGGTATCTGATAACAACTTGTCTGTGAACTCCTGTGTGCTGAGATCCTGCTCTCCTGCAGATTCTGCTCTCCTGCAGATACAGACTGTTTAGGCATGATTAATGATATCCAATCAGATCATTGCGCAGTAGCCTCTCACTACCCACGGGTGTCTATGGAAATAATTTTTATATCATGAAATTGATACCCACTCTCTTCTCTGCCTGCCTCTCTCTGTATATTTGACCTAATAAAGTATAAAAGATGAATATGGGTTGGTCTTGTGATTAGATCTTGATCGTGTTTACTCCGTCTCTTTCTGCATTGCAAAAGATTGTAATCGGCTTTGAGTTATGGCAATAATAACCAAGCTTCCTCATAATAAGGTAATCTATTCAATCTACTGTCAGTTGGAACAGATTAATGCTATATATGTGTTCCCCGCAGGGGGTCTATAATTGAAGGTTTCAACGACGATCGACTTAGGTTGAGTAAACATCTGTTCTTTAATCTTTTTTTTGAGCGCATCCATTCTTTATTATTGTGCCCAATTAACAGTGTGCACATTCAGAGGAATATGTCGAAATTTGGTTTGGTGTTTGATGAACAAACCCCCCACCCTACTGCACAACGTCCCTCCCTTGCACTTTATTCTTCTTCAAACCCAATATACACCCTCTCAAGAAAGTGAACTCTGATCCTCCAGCAAAGGATAAATTTTATTACCAAAACAATCACACAAACCACCTTTGACACTTGCACTACAGACGTCTATTGTTAAGCCCATAGAAAGCCCTGGGTGTTGGATTTCCATCGAACACCCACGTGCTTGGCCTTTTCTCTTTAAGAAAAAGCTGCAACACTGACCCTGCTGAGACCCTCTGTGGTTCTGTGGGTAAGGGTAGCAAAGGATTTGTATAGAGGGGGAAAGAAGGATAAGGGAGTGAGATTAGACCTTCTCTTTCTCCTTCAGTGTAATGCAGCTCTCTCTGAGGAGATGAAACCAGAGGAAGGGGTCAAGCAAGGATACAGAGCAAGGCTGCAGACAAGTCTGAGTTTCAGGATATCTGTGCTGACATGAAACCACCAAATTAAATTCAGTGCAATTGAATCCCCCTCTCCACGCTCTAAAACTCTGTCTCTTTCAAAGCAGGCACAAAGGAAAAATCAATACTGTATGTATTGATAATAATGTTCAGCATTATATATCAAAATAAAATCATGGCAGCACAATGGAGATCAAGGCCTTTATTGACAACAAGTGCTAAAATCAAATTACCAACATTCTCTTTCAGGTGCCCAGCAACAGGTACATTTCCCCACCCCATCGGGTCACTCTGAGAAACTGAGACACCAATGGACTGGTTTGTAAATTGTCTACTTGGAAGAAGAAAAAAAAGAAGAAAATAACTGATAGAAAATAATGATTAATGTGATACCAGCAAATCTATATGGTTTTTCATTTCTTGTTGTCCCCAAGAGATTGCTTCTGATCTGACCCATAGTGTTCTTTATCTGCTGTGTGGATGGTTCAACCAATTGACTGTGGATTGTCACTATTTGTGCACACGGTCAGTGTGACTTGAGGTAGTGAACCGAATTGTCTGAGTCTGAGTGGTGTTTCTGTTTGTTCTGCAAACCCAACTAAGTGAGCTAATTCAACACTGAATAATCACCTGCAGTGAACTTTGAACTTGGGCTGCACAGTGGTCAAGTCATTCAGAAACTACAACTATGTCTTTATCAATGTCAAAACAGTGGACGTCAGCTATCAACAAGGTTTCAAAGGAAAACCTTGTGGAGCTATACAGGATAGACTTCCTATCTGTGCTCTATTTTTGATATAAACCCAAATCAGAAAGACCTTAATTTAGCACTCAGCAATGTTATCGCATATGGCATGTTTTCCTAATACCGACAGCCCTACTTTAAATGTTGACAAAGCAGAACTTAGCCATTGGAAAAAATGAGTAACAGTTTTAGAGCAAACTTTGCAACTTCATGCAAAACTCAAAATTGACCAGTAGTTACCTGTTTTGATCAACATCTACATCTCTGCTGTTGGTGTGCTTGGTTGTGAGATTGTTGCAAGTATATTTACAGCGTGTTCTATCTATCCTTTTGTAGTTGCTATTGGTCAAATCAATTGAGGACAGACAAGGAGGATCCGATCTTGCTCCCAAGTTGTTTGTATTTTTGTCATAATTTCTGCATTTGTGTACAAACACACAAAAATATCAAATACAGACCTTTGGTGTTGTCTGATCCATCTCTAGTCACAGAGGACATGTTTATGCACATACCAGCTTTTCAAAAGTCATTTTAGTAACTCATGAATAATTTGTTTGTACATTTGTTTGCGGATGCATGGTGGAGCAGTTGGTAGCACTGTTGCCTTGCAGCAAGAAGATCCTGGGTTCGGTTCCTAGCCTCCTGTATCCGGTCTTTCAGCATGGAGTTTGCATGTTCTCCCCGTGCATGTGTGGGTTCTCACCGGGTACTCCGGCTTCCTCCCACAGTCCAAAGACATGCCTGTTAGGTTAATTGGTCACTCTAAATTGCCCTTAGGTGTATGAANCTTTCAGCATGGAGTTTGCATGTTCTCCCCGTGCATGTGTGGGTTCTCACCGGGTACTCCGGCTTCCTCCCACAGTCCAAAGACATGCCTGTTAGGTTAATTGGTCACTCTAAATTTCCCTGAGGTGTATAAATGAGTGTGTGCATGGTTGTTTGAGTGTTGCCCTGCGATGGACTGGCGACCTGTCACCCATAGACTGCTGGAGATAGGCACCAGCTCCCCCGCGACCCACTATGGAAGAAGCGGTAGAAAATGACTGACATCTGTTTGCCTCATTTCGAGTTTCTGAACACCTTTGCAACATGAGGTGGCCAAAGCTCAGCCATTGGTGATGTCCTCACCATCATATTGAAGCAGTGGTGTGATGGGTACCTGCACAGCTTGCAAGGTGCACCTATTGCAAAAGCTGGTGATAAATTTTCTTGGATAAATCTGAAAATGAACCATATTCCGTGTTTCCTTTATACCTTTAGTATCGTACTTGTCGTCTTCCGCTTTATCCGGGACCAGGTCGCGAGGACAGCAGACTGGGCTGAGATGCCCAGACGTCCCTCTCCCCAGACACCTCCTCCAGCACCTCCAGGCCAGCCGAGAGACATAGTCCCTCCTGCGTGTCCGAGCCCCTACCGGATGGCCGAGCTCCTCAACATATCTCTAAGGGAGTGTCCGGCCACCCTACAGAGGAATTCTCATTTCAGCCGCCTGTATCCCGGATCTCATTCTTTCGGTTATGCCCCAAAATTCATGGCCATAGGTGAGGGTAGGAAAGTAGACCAACCGGTAAATCGAGAGCTTTGTTTTTCGGCTCAGCTCTCTCTTCACCGCAACCACTTAGTGCCGGCAATGCGAACCAAACTCCTGCTCCGCTTGTACAGAGACCGGATGGCCCCTAGTAAAGGGCCCCCGATTCCATACTCTTGGAGCAACCCCCCCCAGGGCATCACGAGGGACACAGTCGAATGCTTTCTCCATGTACACAAGACACATGTGGACCGGTTGGGCAAACTCCCACGAACCCTCGAGTACCCTATAGAGGGTATAGAGCTGGTCCAGTGTTCCACGGCCAGGACGAAAACCACACTGCTCCACCTGAAGCGAGGTTCGACTATCGGCCGGACTGTCCTCTCCAATACCTTTGGAACACACCCTCCAGTCACCCTTCTTATGAAGGGGGACCACCACCCCAGTCTGCCAGTCCAGAGGCACTGTCCCCGACCGCCACGCAATGTTGAAGAGGCGTGTCAACCATGACAGCCCCACAACATCCAGAGACTTGAGGTGCTCAGGGCGGATCTCATCCACCCCTGAAGCCCTGCCACCGCGGAGCTTTTTAACCACCTCGGTGACTTCAGCCTGGGTGATGAAAGAGTCCAACCCCGAGTCCCCAGCCTCTGTTTTCACCAGCTCCCCACCCCCACTGTAAACAGTGATGGCAAAGCACTGCTTCCCCCTCCTGAGGTGCCGGACTGTTTGCCAGAATCGCTTTGAGGCCAACCGGTAGTCCTTCTCCATGGCCTCACCAAACTCCTCCCAGGCCCGAGTTTTTGCCTCTGCCACTGCCCGGGCCGCGGCATGCTTGGCCTCACGGTACCCGTCAGCCGCCTCAGGAGTCCCACAAGCCAACCACAGCCGATAGGACTCCTTCTTCAGCTTGACAGCGTCCCTTACTGCCAGTGTCCACCACCGTGTTCGGGGATTGCCGCCGCGACAGGAAATGCAGACCTTACAGCCGCAGCTACGTGCAGCAGGATCGACAATAGATGCGGAGAACATGGTCCACTCGGATTCTATGTCTCCAACATTCCCTGGAATCTGGTCAAAGCTCTCCCGGAGGTGAGAATTGAATACATCCCTGCCGAGGGCTCCGCCAGACATTCCCAGCAGACCCTCACTATGCGCTTGGGCCTGCCAAGTCTGTCCGGCTTTCTCCTCCTCCAGCGGATCCAACTCACCACCATTAGTATCTGAATGACTATGCTATTGTGAATCCTAGGATCTTATCCCCAGAACACATAAATGTTACATTTACCTGAGGTTGAAGAGTGGATCTGCCAAGGTCCTACAGTAGCCGCATCCATCATAGCCCAGGCTACCCTAAGATATAAGACCCAGGCGTTTACATGTCTGGGTCTCATATCTGTAGATTGATACCCCTGATGCTACGACTATTGGCTATTATTTTCAGGTGGTGAGCTGATCAATTATGTGTTTCACACTCTTTATGAATCACCAGTGCACAAATGATTCAACTGCTGGAAAGGGGCTTGTAGGTAAATGCAGTTAATCGAGTAGAAAGGCATGGATTTTGTTTACATAATTTTCTTGGCAAAACTAAGTTGGTACAAATAAATCAAAAACATGAACATCTCAGCTGAACGAATATACAATATAAATTTGGACACATTCTCAAATAAATATGGCAAAAAATCAACTAATCTGCCCTTACTATAGTTAGAAACACAGCATAATGTGATTATAAAAGTTTGCTTCCTGTCGATAGTTTTGACATTTTGTCATAGTTTTGATTTAGGTAACAGTATATGTATTGATAGACATGTCATAAAGGATGTGTGACAGTCAAATCACCACAACATAGAAGCAATTATGAAGACTGGTCACTAAGTTTGAAGTGACAGCAACAAATGTAAACCATAACATAGAGAAGCATCCACCTCAGTTCCATGGGAAAGATTTGAGAGACATGTAACATGAGAGAGATAAGGTGTCATATGCAAAGCAAATCATGACAGAAAACTGATAACTTAAAGGGATAGATTGGAGCGTGTTTGTGCTCTTCCCCAGGGTGTTGGTTATTGTGGGCTGCGTAAGCCGATAGACTGCCAGTCCATCCTAGGGCCAACAAAGGCATACTGTACCCATGATGCAAGCGCATACTGAGCGGTCAGAAGAACATTTAAACTTAAAACAAAAAGGCTTGTACAGCTGAGATTCAAACTGTTGACTTTCTTATTGTGTTACAAAATTAATCACTACCAAAACAATATACCAAATTTACAGTTTTTGTGCTAGTATGTTTGTGTTTGACTCTGCTTTTGAGTAGTCTTAGGTGCCATAAAAAGTAATCACAATCATGGCCAATTCCAATTTGACAAGCCAGGGACAACGGAATAGAAAAATATCACCGTGACATGTCTTTAGTGAACAACATGTCTTCTTTTAACATCATTCTGCACAGAAAATATTCCAAATTTTCTTTGTCTTTGAACCTTTAACAACCTTTAATCTGCTCTAAACCACTCTCTGTCTACGTGCAATTTATGCACAAGACTCAAGAGCTGAATTCTGATGACTGCAAAAGATGCACACAGAGAGTACCAATCAGGGGACTACTTACTCCAAAGATTTAACCTGTTTGAAGCTCAAGACTAGAAACCAAAATAAACTGAAAATAAACCAGACCATCCCCTGTTGGACTAAATTGTTAGAATTTAGTAGAACTGTCTAGCGCAAAGATGATTTAAACAAGTGAAGTTATTGGAGCGTTTGAAGGAGGAGGGAACCTCACACAGCTCCAGTGACTTGATGACGATCTCAGTGAAGATGGGTGACTGATGGTTGGCGCAGGCTTTCAGGCATGATGGGGAGACACCATCATGTCCTGGGGCCTTCCTTGTTTTCAGGCGCTAAAAGAGCCTATTTACTATGAGGGGTCAAAGTTACAAAAATGAACTTGAAATGAATTGATGGCGTAAATACAAAATATGGTAAAATTGAGTGCCGTAAAAACCAACATGTCATTAATCTTGCCTCTGTGAAAATTAGAATCTGTGAATTTGGAGTTCATTAAAATGATAACTGTCACGGTGGGGTTTTGGGTCGGACCAAAGCGCAGACAAGAGCTTGGGAAGCGCATTTCAAAAGCAGTCTCTCAGCTTTATTCAAAGGGTCAAAAAACGAAACAAAAACACTGCAGGTACTGACCAGGGTCAAGAGCCAAACACTTACATTACAGACACTGCAGGAACATGGAGACTCATGGCAGGGATGAGGATAGAGGGCCGTTGTAACGCAAGGAACCCACACAAACATAATGAAACAAACAAACTAATATGCAGAGAGAAAACAAAGGCAGGTAATCAAAGGAACTAAGGACAGGTGAGGCAAGGAGGCAGGAAGGCAGAGGGAACAGGTGAACCTAATACAAGTAATTAACAAGACACCGAGCAGACCTAAAACAAAACTATAAACAAAGACAAATAAAACATAAGAATCAAGAATAAACATGAACTAAAGGAAACTGAGAACCTTGAGGGAACACAACAACCTAAGGCCTAAACACAAAATAGGAACCAAAAGGGAACCCTGACTAAAAAGTAAACAAACCCAAACAAACACTGACTGAACTCAAACTGAGGATGAAGCAGAGGAAACGAGGACTAGAATAAAAGTAAACAATAACTAAAGCTAACTTATAAAGGAGGAAATATAGAACAAAGATAAACTAGAGGAACAAGGCTAAAGGGGACCGGAGAACTAATAACAATAATAATGAAACCATTCTAAGAACAGGAAAGCAACGCCAAGGGAACAAAGGGTGAGAGGAGAACACACTGGGAGGCAGAATATAACCCAAAACAGAAACCACAACTAACATAAATACAAAACACAAGTGAGAACATCTAACTAATAGGTAAACAAAAACACAAAGCCACAAACAAAGTCCAAAAACATCACATCCTGACAATAACATGGTAAATATTAATGTTATAAATATTAAGGTTATCGAATTTAACATTGCCTGTTTTCATTCATTGCCATGATTTTAACGCCCCGATTTCACCACTTCAGTTTTATCGTTGTAATCACAATGTAATGGTTGTTACTTCCGGTAGATCGTAATACAGCAGCAGCCCTGGCGCGACTGCAGAGTTTTGTAGTCCGTGACCCACAATTTCCCATGATTGATTGTGGGTCGAAGCGGATTGATCGAGCTCGGGCAACAAAGGTGGATGATGGTGGCAAAAATTGTGAATAAAAAATGTAAATAATATGCTTTCTGTGACCCCAAATAAACTTTTAACATGTTTTTAGGTGAGAATGTAGGTTTGTTGAACTTCAAATATCTACTCGGTTTATTAAGATTCCACAAAATTTAAAAAAAGAGGTTCGGCGTTTCTCTGTGTCAGCTCGCTTCGGCAGCTGTCCGACCGAGCAGTGTTCTCTTCCTCTTCCGGAGAAGGCGCCTGATTCCCGGCTCATCTTGTAGAACCTACCGCTGAGTTTAACTACTGGGTGGCACCCACATCAGTGATTATTTGACTTAAGTCCTTAGTTTGGTTGATTTGTTTCCTTTGACAAATAATCACCACACATAGTCTCAAGATAATCCTACAGCATCCCAGTTATATTGGCAATTTTTGAGAGGTCTGGATGCTAAAGAACTTCCAGTAAATTGTTTGTTGTCCCATTCCCATACAAGGGCGAGTGATATCACTGCCTACTACTGAAAATGCTTGGGAATGGCAACGGACCACAAGTACTTCACTATCAGGCCGGGGCTGCTGCCATATTGCAATCTACCGAAAGTAACAAAAATTACACTGTGAATGCGATGAATGATAAAACGGAAGTGGTAAAAACAGAGGCGCTAAAATCAAGTCAGCTCCACTTTACTAAAGCTCACACTCCGGGGTGCTCTCACTTTCGGTATAGTAAAGGGCGGCAGATCTGCAGAGCTCCAAGTTTTTACAGGTGAGTAGAAGCAGTTCATCCATCTTGTTGGTTAGGGAACGCACTTTTGCCAGGTGGATTGAATGCAGGGTTGAACGTAGTCCCCACTGTCGGAGCTTCACGAGTACGCCAGCTGTCTTCCCTCACCGTTTTCTCCGGCTTTATAGCCCATAGAGAGCCACCACTTCGCTGGCCAGGATCTCTGTGAAGCTTTCATCAACGAATGATGATGAAAAAATGCCAAGAGAAGACTGTCTGATGTTTAGAAGTTCTTCTTTGCTGATTGAAACCACTAAATGGTGGCAGAAAGCACCACAAAGACATGCAGAAAACGAGAGAGCGAAGCTTCAGGGCAGCCATCAGTGCCAACATTTTGGATCTTTCAATAAAAGTAACTTCTTAACAGGGAAAGTAACTATTATCTTACTTTTTTAAGTTTAAATATGTCTACAATTTTAGATTTTTTTGTAAGGTTTCAGAAGCCAATTGCATAAAGTGGAATTACACAGACCAGTACTTACACCGAACTTTTAACATTTACTTCACATGTACGTTCATGCCTTTTACCTCAAGTAGAATAAAGTAGTCTCTACTTCCACTTTGAAAACGCAAATGTTTCCGTACCCAGACCCACCATTGTTGCAGCTTACATCTTCTAGTTTGCCTGAGCAGCGCTGCCCTGTGCGTTTGTGGTTTGTGTATAAACTGAACACTGCCTCTGAATGGCTTACATTGAATGCTTACTCTACCTTAGCCAATCATTATCAGTTATGCGAATGTCTCACCCCTCGCTCCTCCCTTCACCAAAGAAAAAAAGCTTAGCTCCTTGGGCTGTGAGCTGCGTCAGGTAACAAGACCTTCAATGAGTAGCTTATAATTTATAACGCGGCCCTTTTAATTGTCGTAGCGTAAAAAAATAAAAATAAAATTGTCGTAATGGTAACGTCGTTGTAACAATGTAAAAAGTAATTAGTTTGATTACAGGTTACTGAAAAAAGTAACGCCATTAGACTGTTTATTTTAACGCTGTTATTCCCATCACTGATAATAAAATCACTCAATCTTATGTTATACTATGCTGTCCTCACTGATTATGAATCCCTTAGCTTTGTCTGCCGCATGGTTGAAATTAAAATTAAACTGACCTACAGTTAAGTCCAAAGATATACTTATCCCTGGCAGATTAAGCTTTAAAGTTATTTTGATTAAGCAAAGACATTTTTTTCTCATACAGGGTTATCTCAAAAGTGTATTTACAAGCCAATGTACATGGGCTATTATTTGCGAAAACTTAATTTTTTATTTGCATGAAAAAAAACGGCACGTCAAAAAGCAGTTTTAATGCATAACAGTTTAATGCAGCGTAACACAGAATTCCAAACAACTGATCCTAATAAACAGGCACTATTCATGTTAGGAATGGATCAAAAGTGACCCACATATTCCAGAGATGTGATATTATGTTCAACAGGATCCACTTCATTTCCTCACCTTATGATACATGATTGTTGATGTCCAGTGGTAGATGTGCCCAATTATGGGCCATGAGCTAGAAGGTTTAAAGCAAAAAATAAATAAAAATGTATTGTTAAATAAAAAAATCTAATCCAGGAAGCCATTACGTAATTAATTGAAACTAAGCTTTCCATCATGTAATAAAGACAAAGACAAAAACATAAATCACGGATGTTGAAGGGGTCACCAATTCACAACACATGCTGTCTCAAGGCACTTTACAAAGTCAGTTCAATCGAATCATACAGATCTCAAGTCAGGTACATAAATTCCA
The DNA here is from genome assembly GCA_036250325.1 of Characodon lateralis. Taxonomy (NCBI): domain Eukaryota; kingdom Metazoa; phylum Chordata; class Actinopteri; order Cyprinodontiformes; family Goodeidae; genus Characodon; species Characodon lateralis. The sequence continues at coordinate 12,767 of JAHUTJ010017358.1, read as the reverse complement.
ATTAATCCTAACTATCAAACAGTGCAGTCGGATACAGTTTATTATTTAAATTGGTTAAAAAGTTTTTCTATCTAAGGAAACCCAGTAGATTGCATCGAGTCAGTGACTTGCACTATTCACTCCTCCTGGATGAGCATGTAGCAACAGCAGACAGTTGCTTGCATTGACTTTGCAGAAATCCCTCATATTGAGCATGCATGTAGCCACAGTGGAGAAGAAAACTCTATTTAAACAGGAAGAAAACTCCAGCAGAACAAGGCTCAGTCATCTGCCACAACCAACTGGGGGTCTGAGAGAACAGAGTAGAGACACATCAAGAACACAGAAGCAATAATCCAGTAGTACTTTCTATAGGAAAGAAAAGTAAAACATTAATGGTTATAGCTCCTTTAGAGGCTTCATCTAGGAGAGGAAGAGAGCTAAGCTGATGAACTCTGAGCCAGTCTTCAAGTCTAAAAAAGCTCTCACCTAAACATTCTCTTCAGTTCTTCTGACTGATAGGAAGTTTCACACCTAGAGTTGCTGAAGTCAAAAACGTGACTCTGACTCAGCTGTCCATCCTTTGGGGCATTTAGCTTGGTGTCACCTGTGAGTTGTTTATGTACCTGACCATGACCAAGGTGTGAGGTGTTTGGTCACAGGTTTCAAAGTGTGAACTATTATGAAAGCACCTTGTGAGGAGAATGAAGGTTCTGTTATATTTTAAATGTAGGTATTTTATGTCCACTGTATATCCCTTTACTCATTCCTCTCCTACATAAGCTTTCCTCTCTGATGAAAACATCTACACTATTATCATCAGAAGAGTGTCTCTAGGCCTTAAGATTTATGTTGGCAGCCCCATCTTTACCAGAAGAGCTTGCTGTTCTGGTTGTTTAATTTCCACTACAAAGCTCTGTACTCTTCACCTTGCACTGAACTGCAAACACCATGATGCTTGTGTTTGGCTGTTTATCTTTGAATAAAGCAAATGTGGGATGTCAGTTTGCTTTCTGTTGAAGCCTTTAGGGTTATTCTGACCTGAGTCTTTGATTGTTCACACCTTCATCTCAAATTGCTATTGAATACAAAGCTTTGGTTACCATAGAGCTATTTCTAGCAGTTTGCAGCTCTAGCCACAAACTTTCTTTTTTTTTTCAATTCAGCTTAAAAACAATTCAGCTGAATAGTAAGTTTGGCAGGAAGGCTGATAGGGTGATGGTTGGATCTCCATCTGAATCCAGATGTACTGCCCCAGGTTGAATTTATTCATTTAGATGCTGGTGTTTTTTGCTTTTTATGGCAGATACTGAGCAGGCCAGTGTTTTGCCCAGAATTCACTCTTTTGTATTAAACTAGAAATTATTTAAAAAAATAAAAAAATAAATATTCTTTAACCCCTCCAAACAGCTTATCATCCTTTTTCAGACTCCTATCCAAAAATCCAGTCCCAAAAACTACTGCTCAGGACACCATAAAGCAGCTTGGAGAGTTTGCTGTCGAGCAGATGGGAGAGGGGAATAGATTGCATGAATTCATCTTAAGTAGCTAACACCAAGTCTCTAAAACAGCTGCCAAAGTGCCAAACTAAATCAGAGGGTAAGAAGTGGTGCACACCTTGTAAACTGGGGTCCATCAGGGAAACTCAGAGAAACACAGGACAGACAGACAGACTTCAGGACAATGAAGAGTTGCTAATAAACCTAAAAATAATGTTTGTGAAGGGTGGAACTAAACTAGGGTACCCTGAAAAAATCATGTATCCGCTATTATTAAGTAGATTATTATTTCCAGCATAGTCCCGGATTTCCTGTTATCACCAAATAACATAAACTATTCACCTGTGATTCATAATATCTAGTCATTAGCTACACAAATACTGTACACGCTATTGCAAAGTCTTGCCAATTACACGTTAAGAACACGGTCACTTTATTAAAGCTTAAAGATATCCGTGTCCATCAGTCTACTGATGTGGTGATAAAGAGGCTTTTTAATTTCCCATCAGATGGCTCACACATTATAAGGATGTCCATTCGGCCTTTAGACCAGCTTTTGGTGCTTTCAAAACAGCTTTTCAATATTCATACCAAGTCTGAATAAAAGCTTGAACTTGTCAGGCCTGGATACATTTAAATATTGAGTAGCCTTCCATCATTTCTTTCCCGCGGCCAGCTCTTGAGATGAAAGATAAGAGAGTGGAAAGGCCGAATCTGGTCAAACGATTTTAAAGTGCTGATATCTACATCCCTTTGAAAATCAAAGCAGTGCTTTTGTCCTTTTATCTTTAATAATTCTTTCTTTTGTTACGATGATGCCCAGCTTTTGGCTGTGTTAGGGGCAAAATGACTTCAATACTCACATTAACTCATTGTGGTTTCATATCTGTTTGACTCAAACATGTAGATGCTAGAAAGATCATTTATTAGCTGAATGATAACGAATGAATGGTAAACCAAAGAATGGTACAGACAACAGTCTTTTGCATTATGTTAACAGACAGTTTGCACCTTTGTCAATTTGTTCCTTCTATTTAAATTTTTTCTACTTTAATTTCCTACATTAAACAAACGATTTTGTACCCATGTACTTAAAGGATTGCATACCAGTTCATTCAAAAGTATTTCAATTAATTATGGACATAAACAGAGATAAAAAGGCTTTGATCTCACCCATAGTTTGACTTAAGTTGTAGATTATTTTCTGAAGACATGGTGATTCACTCTGGTTGAATGCCTTGAATTCTTATCCCAGTTTGAGCCTTTGGACTCTTATGACATGACAGGAAAATGACCCCTGCACAAATAAAAATATTTGTATGGGTTATGTTTTTATTTCATGAGTTTATGTTTATTTATTTTATTTATCTTTTATTTAACACAGAAAAACAAATTTGGATAAATTATACAAAAATCAAGATATTGGGCCTATAAAAGAGGTCAAACTAACAAACTCGTCTCATGCAGGCAACAAACAACACAAATTCTAACAAAACAGACCTCCTGACTGAAACAAAAGGGGAACTTATATAGTGGCTGATCAGTCTACATAGAACGTGTATACCACAACGCAGGACCCTGCATTGTGGTATGAACCAATTTGCAGGTCTCAACATCGGCTTGCTCCGCCCCTTTCCACCATTTTGTTCAGCCACAGGAATGGAACAGATGACAATAAAGTAACTCAAAAAACAAAAAAAGGATTAAACTAATAAATGCAAACATAGCAGGGTAAACTAACATGTGCACACTTTTTATAATACAGTGCCATGTTGTCTAAATAAACCAATTCTAAGCCAAAACCAATTCTTTATTAATCTGTAAATGAAGGCTTATATAAAAAAAAAAAAAAAAGAAGCAAAATATAAGTGTAATGAAATGTGTAATTCCTGTAGCAGTGAGATGTTGGATAGAAATAGAAAGTCGCTGCGGCGACTGTGGCTCAGTAGGAAGAGTAGTCGTCTTGCAATAGGTTGTGGGTTCGATTCCAGCTTCCTCCTGCCATATGTCGATGTGCCCCTGGGCAAGGCACTTAACCTCAAGTTGCCTACCGATCTGCGTATCGGTGTATGAATGTGTGAGCGTTAGTGAGTGCAATTGGGTGAATGTGGCTCTAGTGTAAAGCGCCTTGAGTGGTCTGTATAACTGGAAAGGCGCTATATAAGTTCAGTCCATTTACCATTTACATAATATGTGTGACTGTAACTACAGCCATCACAGTGTCCAAGCGAGGATGAAATATCTCTATGGTGGATGTAGACTGACTCGTGGTCGGTGTGAAATATCCTGTGGCAGATGGCTTAGTTATGTCTACCTTCTACTGTCTCCACATGCTCGCTCAGGATGAGAGATTACTCCAAAGTCAATGACTTGCTTTGTTAGATACAAAACGTTTTATCAACTAGCATTATAAACTGAAGTATCACTGAAATTGGACTGCATTGAATTACACATAAATTAGATGAACAGTGTCTGAAAGGAATATTAAAATGTCCAATAAAGGCTTGAGGCATTTTCTAAATATCTAAATATATCATATACCTCTGGCCCTTCTGACAGACCTAAAGCTATAGGGTATTCATCTTGTTTTGTGCATAAATAAATAGACCTTTAATTCCAGTTTTGCTGTTTAAGTGATTTATTTTGACTAAACAAGGATCACATAGAAAATTGCTTGCATTTAAATCTCAGTTGTTTGTTATAAGGCACAGCACGGATTTGTCTCTTTTCTTTAAATGCTTTTGAATGCCTCAGTAATTTATGGGTCATTGTTAACAGTCCAAGCAAATAAAAAATGAGCATTCTTTTAAAAAGTGTTTGCTTTAGGAACTGGACTGAAATAAGAGGGAAAAAAACAGCTAATGTCCATAAAAAACTTTAAAAGACCTTCAGAATGCCAGAAAGACTGTGGGTGGCCTCTTTAACAAATAAATTATAGTTTGGCGTCTTGGAAGAAAAATAAATAAGAAATGGCACAGGACTAATATTGTTGAGTTTTCATATGCGTAGTTTATTAGTTACATTTCTCAACTTTCCTCAGTCTCCTCCAGTTCTAACTAATCTTTTGATCCATGTTTTTATATTCATCTTCTGCACGCCCTTCCTGCAATTATGTTTAATTCAGGCACATTTATTTAGTGGAAAAAAATTATGTTAAGAAATAATTGTTCTTAACAAAATCTGCAATGGCAGAATTACATGTACACAGGGTAATAATACTTTGTACAACCCTTTTTTGACAGAAGTACAGCATTCAGTCTTCTCCTGTAATACTGTATTTTACAAAGTTGGAGCATACAGTGAGAGGCAACCTTTCCTCTTTGCACAATATCTCTAGATGCTCATTATCCTGTTGAAATATTCCATGAAAATAGGTCTTAACAATGTCTCAATTGTCAGTGGACATCTACAGTATGCAGAAATTTGAACATGTTTGGTCTTAAAGTGACAGATTTTTAGCAGTTTATTAGTGGTCTAAATGTAGACATGTTTTAGACAACCATAAAACATACAGTCATGCACTGTAATAAAACTCAGGACCTCTCAATAACAAGCATACTGCTGTGCAAGTAGTTGAGCTACTCACAACATTTAATACAATAGGTCCAGGAACATTCATGTTTTTCACTCATGATTATGATGTTGTTCCTATAAAACTGTGAGACTTTTACAAATAAAAATGTTACTGTTCCTTCATCTCCTTGTCATCTCTTTTTTTCTGAGGGTAATTCAGTGAGTTAACTTTAAAAGGTACTAAAGTGCTGCTGCTGTATGAGAATGTAGCATGTCTAGTTGGAAATGGAAATTAATGCTCACAATTAGCTTTTGTTATAACAACATTTCCTGGAAGTATCTTGTTGTCAGAGAAGCCCGTACAGCTCAAATGTTTAACCCTTTAGATAAAAGTGTGATTGTACAAATATATACATATGTCTTTTTTTCCACAAATTGATATTATTACAGCAATATCCCAAATTAAATAATCTGGCCTTGTGCATAAAGATCAAATTACTTTCGGATTGTGCGGTTTGGCATTTTTTGGCATTTTATTTCATAGACTTAATTCGTAGTTTAAAAAGAAATTGTGGAATACATGTGGTCTCAACATAAAGCGAAGGTCTACATTGAAATCTGAACTATGTACGCAGTTGACCCCAATTTTTCATACCCCTGGCAGATTTAGATTTAAAGTAATCTTTTGATTTGTCAACATATTTTCTTCAGGGGAGCAGCTGTTGGCACTAATACAGAGAGAAGAGGAAGACTTGGAGCAAATGGCCCAGGCTAGGAATTGAACCCTGAACAGCTGCATCGAGGACTGTCAGCCTCAGTACATGTGGCCCCACACACAGCCCTGACATATCTGTCCTTACCGAAATGCTTAACCATAGTCTCAAATGAAAACACGTAGTTCCCGTTAAAGTCCCCGTAGAGAGTAGAGTTAGCAAACTCCACTCCTGCTTTGATTACATTTATTTTAAACAGATCACTAGTGGTTCCAACTACTGTACCAGTGGTGATTTAATTAAAATACAACTTTCTATTTTTCCCCATTTAATAAGGTTACTCAAAAATTAAAGGTTTGATTTTCCAGAATTTTCAGTGCAAGATGCAATAAAAAATGTGTTTATTTTAGGGCTCTTTAGACATATTTACCAGGGATGCCTAAACATTCGTCCATGTCTGTACTGTATGTGAGAGGAATTTCATGCTGATTTAGACATCCTTTGCAATTGTTAATTCTCACTATTTGAAATGAATGTCATATCAAACCACCCCATCTTGCGACCGTAAAATAATTTATGACCTGCCTTGACCAATGCTGTAGACAAGGATCCAGCTCAGGCTTTCCAAGAGGCCTACTCCACAATAAGAGGGCTTGCAAGAAAGCATTAAATGCCATCTGGGATCTGACTGCAATGATTTCCTTCATAAAAATCTCAGCGTAAAGATGAAGAGGTGATCTGGGACAACAAGCAATGAGACTGCTGGCCAGAACGACAGTCAACAGGGGGTCTCAGTGAATGCAGGTCCAGACTCATCATCCTCCTAACAAGGGACGAGAAGCTGCCTGTGGTCAACTGTACAGCTGGAAAAGACAGTGAACTGTTTGTGAATGCGAATATGTACAGCTTGTGCACCAGTAGCAGGTGTGAACGTGGTGTGCATGTGCGTATTTGGAGTGAGAACTTGTTAATTGGAGCCTCAGGTGACAGTGTGGATGTATTGTCAAAGCTGTGAATCTTAACTGAAAGGGACAAAGCTGCAGCTTTTTTTAAAAACATCAGACTGGACACGATGTGACCCGGAGTGCCCCTGAGAGTGGGCGGGGAAGAGAGGATGTGTTGTTATTGTGAATGTCAGGGTCAAGTGTGGGCCGTGTGGGCCTGTTAACTCTCCGGTGTTTTGAGCGATCAGCATTAAAACTACACCTCCACAGCACTCTCCAATGTTCTCCGTGATCTGCTAAGACATTATCAAGCCTCATGTACTTTCAATTTATGATTTTAGCTTAAGAGTTTGTTGTTGTTTTTTTTACATACCACATGCTTTAGTAAAGTTAATTATCAGATTTCGAATGAATTAAACTGAATTATACAGTAACTGGAAAGGTTTGACAAAGTTTTTCAATTATCTTGAAAAAATGAACACGTCTGTGTTGATGGTAGACCTTCATTCTAACAAAACATTTTCAATAACCATTAATAATGGTTTAAGAGTTGCAAGTTGGAAATGTGCTGAAAAATGTCAAACAAAGACTACATTGGATAATAAGTATAAACATTTAATGCTTACATCTTAAACTGCTTCCACATGCAGTATGTAGTCGCTGCACTTGAAAATTTGTAAACAGGGACAGTTATAAAATTTACAGCAACATACACTGGCTTGTAAAAGTATTCATACCCCTTGAAATTTTCCCTGTATTGCCACATTACAACCGGAAACATAAATATATTTTACTTGAATTTTATGTGAAAAACCAACACAAAGTAGTATTGTGAAGTGGAAAGAAAATTATGCATGATTTAAAACATTTTTTACAAATAAAATACTGAAAAGTGCAGTCGCACCTTGATTGGAAATAATGTTTGCCCCTAAAAATTACAGTGTAAATCTTTTAGTGACCTCCAAACAGTGCGCCATTAAATGAGGTCAATATGAGCTCCACTCACGCGTTTGTGCACAACACTTATTATAAATATAAAATACACTCACCTGCTATTTTTTTAACAGTACCTATATAGTTGCATATTAACAAAAATAGTGACTTAGCCAGACGCATGGCAGCAGCTGAATGTATTTTGCCGATGTAAAGAGAGCTAGCTAAAGTTCAAATTGAGCGGTCAAATCAATTGCTGAGCGGTCCATACCTTTATTAACACAGTGTCTCAAACATCAAAATCATCTTTCTACACAAGGAATTAGGTTAGTTCTGAAGGGAGATGGTGTTCCAAGATGGTAATATCAAGGCCTACATTATACTGTATGAACAGCAAGAAAAAGTGAAATTACCTTCTTTTAACCCTTTTGGCAATTTCATTTGATTGTGATCTCGGAAAGGTCATCCATTTAAGTCTCACTTAGCTCTCAACAACCAGGCAACCCCAGTTCCAGTTTAATAGTTGAAGCTGAACAAGCTGTATATTTAAAACTGTTTTCCTCACAAACTCAATGCTGTTCAATTCCTTGCAGGATAACACACTGCTTGAACATACAAGGTCACTAACCTTCTCCTGGCAACATTTCCACAATGAATTTCCACAGCCCTGCATTTGTGGTGTTATCCCTTCTTTAGTAAAAATTCTGCAGTGTCACCTTGAGTTTTTGAGACTCGTGGTATTAGAGTGTTGAACTTCTTTCATGTTTTTAAAACAGCTCAAAGTAACTTCTGATGAAACATAATGTGATCCTGCATTAAGATGGCCAGAGAGTCCAAGACAAAACAGGCAGGGAGATACAAAATGTTTTTTTCTCATTGATTTTAATTGCTTAAGATGACAACATGTCTTGAAGGTCATTTGAAGACTACTTTAGTTTGTCAAATAACTATATAATTATTAGCAAATGTAACATGGGGTATTAATCTCCATAAATTTCTAAATATTTTTGTAAACAGGGCAAAACAGGCAATTTTCTACAAACTGCTTGAAAATCGAAGTTTGAATTTTCCTCCCAAACTCTTGAAGGAGGCAGAGTTATGCTTGACGTAATTGTTGCCAAATAACGCAGCCTTCAGTGCTCTGTTATACCGTGCTTGGATTCCCTGGTAGAAGCAGTTTATATTTTTCTAAAAAAGCATATATATGTATATACTGTGTATTCAACTGCCAGCCTTTTCAGTTTCCCTAAAGAACAACTATGACGGAAGATTGGGGTGGATGCTGTGAAAGAGGAAAGACTGAAAACCAACCAAGGCCGGCCAGCTCTACTTGGACCAGTTCGAAGAGTGTGCCTTTGGTGCCTCCCAGTCAATGCCGATCCCTAGGATTTGCACCCAAAATGCTCCAGCTGAGGCAGGACACAATGAATCAATATTTCATTGTGCTGAAAGTATTCCAGGCAAAAACACAGAGGCAATAGCGGGTCCCTCTGCAGTGGCCAGGACCTTTTTCAGCAACATCACGAGCCAAAAGAATGCACAGAAAACAACACAAATTGGTGGGTTGCTTTTTATGAAGATTATTAATTATGATCATAATCAGGTGACCTTTGCTGATATGTTCTTAATAGCCCTGGATCTTTTGTTGAAAAAGATGTGGACTAACATGTGGCTATGTTGAGAATATGAAATTAGATTTCAAACTTATGTCAAAAAATGTACACGTTTATTTCTATAGTATTCCATATAATTACTGTCAACTTCACTAAACTTGTCAATGAGTCATAAGAAAAACAGGGGAAAAAAGGTAATTTACGCACATGGTGGCACAGCAGAGTGGCAACTTGTCCATTCTGGAAAAGTCTAAAACAGCTGTTCAGTGCAGGGCCGTCAGCCTGCCTTGTTCATTACCTGAAAAGCTACGCTGAGGTTCTTGAACAGGACTGCAATCGGAGTAACCGGACAGTGGGAGCCTGGTGCAGATGTGCGCACATGGAACAGGTAAAAGCAGAGTGGCATGACCCAGGCTGAAGATGGCAAACCCTGAATGCTGACTCAGCACTGCGTTTCACCGATAATTACCGATTTATCCAACATGACATGAGGTGAAGGTTTTACTTTAATGAGCATTGTCTCAACCTGGCTCCGGGACATGTTCAAACTGGTACAACTGGACGGTTTTTATGTTGTCTTCTGAAGCAAAATCGGACTCTGTGTCAGACATGGACATGCTAGCAACCAGATTGTTTCTTCAAAGTGACATCACATAGCAACAGCTGTATACCATAGAAACAAGAATTCAGATTTTCAGCTCTGCTTCAGAGCTTGGTTTAGCAGGTCGAAAGTTGTAGTTTTTTAGATTTTTCCATTACTGTTGTGAATAATCTGAATCAAAATATCAACTAAAACATTGTATTAATGCAAAATATGCATACTGTACAATTTTAAGGTGTTTTCTTTCATATGAACGTTAAGGATGTAGAACCTATTGTACTGCAAAAAAACAAAAAACTGTATTTAGGGGAAATTTTATAATTTTTTTTACCCTGGACAGTGATATGGACAGTATGTTTATAAATAATTTAGACATTTTTTATTCTCAGTCAATTTGACAGATATTCCATTGTTTTCCCAGCTTTTATGAATGGGCTTGTTAGCAGATAGTTGCCGTAAAAGCTCAGTCTTCTTCACATAATATTATCCCCATTCAGAAAAGCCACATACTTACCTGCCTTTATTTTCAGCAGGTCAGAACCATGTTTTTACAACTTTTTTATGTTATTATTTGTACAAGGTTGTTGATGTCAGTTTTAACAAGGGATAATGAATGATATCTGCTGTGCAAAAACTGCACCAGCTATGGATGCGAACGAGTGGGGAGTAACAGTAAAAAGTTGAATTAGACAAAGTTGGGTTTTTCCACAGATTTTACAACTGTGGACTACATTTATCTAGTGTAAACTTGTACACACCTGGACTGAATTGTTTTACAATGAACATATAGTGTTTCATATATTATCTGCAATTTTTGAAACCTTTTTTTATGTTTGTGAACACATAAAAAGTGAGTGCAGGACAATACAGTCATGCTTGACTAACTCTAAGGTGGGTCTCAGTTCTGAGAACAGGTGGGCCCACAGGAAGCAGAGATAGATTAAAATAATTAGTCGACTAGGAAAATTATTAATAGTTTATCAGCTACCAAAATAAGATGCAGCCTTAGTTATGTGCTTATCCCTGACATATGATCTGAAAGGGGATTTAAAGAAGCAAAGGACAGACATGCAGACAACAGGATTAAGAGGAGTAAATAATCCGTTTTTTAGTTAAAAACAAATCCAAGCAACTAAAACCAACACATTCTGAACTTTGCATGGTAAGGTACAGAAGGAGAACAAAGAACAGCAATGATCTGACAGAGAACAGAGCAAACAGGAAGCATTTGCATTAAAGTAGATTACAATAGAAAGAAGGATAAACAAAAACATAGATAATAAAATTTAAAAAATCTAGAAGTAACACATGAACACAGAGCATGCAAAAAGGCAGAAAAACAACTACCTAAGATGATCCTTACTAAATGACAGAGAACCATACAAACCTGGAGATAACATATAGATCACAGACACCAAACAAAATTCAGAATATAAATATCCTTCACACTAACACATGAAGTGAAAGGGAATTCACAACATGTTGGAGTATATGTGTTAAAACATTTTTAGCATTTTAGAAAATTAATCTCTTGAGTTTCTGCAACTAAATATATCTATGTCGGATGTATTCAGTTACAGTTGTGGCTAACAACAGTGAGGTCATCTTTCCTGTTCCTGTTCCTGCAGCCTGCAGTTGTCACAGTAAACCTGGTGTTACAACCAAAGCTGGGGCAGCAGCAAGCCGCGGTGCACTCACAGGTAATTCACCATTTGTTTGTCCTGGCAGGGATACATTCAGAACATCACGTACTCCAGCTGAATGAGGAAGGGATCGATATGCAGCCGTCTCAACAAATAAGATTTAGCTCCAATTAGATTCCATTTCCAGGTGTTATGCGTCTGAATGCCCTGTTTTGACAGAGTTAGACTTGGAGAGCAGGAATATTAAATAGCTGTTCTACCCAGCAAACACTTACACAGCTGGAGATTTTGTGGCTGGCCCACAGTTTTATACTCATTTACTGTTTTACAGTCTCAGAAGTTTTTATTCCCGTTGAGCGTTTTCACATTTGTCACATTATAACAGCAAACTTTAATGTATTTAAGTGGGATTTTATGTGATATACCAACACAAAATAACATATAATTAAGAAATGAAGGCAAAATTCAGCATTCAGATTTTTTTAAATAACTACAAATTGGAAAAGTGTGTTGAACATTTGCTACTAGCTACTGGTCTTTGGTCGAATTTGTACTAGCATTGCAGATCTAGGGATTGGATTTTTTGTTTATTCTTCTTTGCAAAATTGCTTAAGCTTAAGCAGATTGGATGGACAGTGTCTGTGAACATGAGTTTTGAAATCTTACAGTTTCTGGATTGGATTTGGGTTTGGAATTGGACTGGGCAATTCTGAAACATGCTTTGGAATAAACAATTTGATTGCAGCCCTGGGTGTGTTTAGGGTTATTGTCCTGCACCAGGATTGCCCTGTGTTTACCTTTATCCATTATAATCTAGGCTATTACTCATATTGAAACACAATAAAGGCCTGTCCAGTGAAGAAAACAAATAGTTAAATAGATAGTTACTACAAGTAACGGTTTACCTAATAATCTTTGAAATGAGTAATAAGAAATTGATATTGTAAAGTATATAATAGTACATGTTGTGGCCCTGTCTCTTCCTCTGCATTGTGTTCAGACTAAAGGGAGCCTTTAAAAGGTTCCAGAAGAGTATATTTATTGTTTGAGAAGGGGAAAAGTAAACTATGCATCTCAGGGTTTCATACTGGAAACTGAAATCCAGAAACTGATATTTGTTTTAGATGTTTTAGATCATATTAGGATATTTTAGTTGTTTTGATGTTCTGTTACTGCACATGTGATCTTGTTGCCTCTGTTTTATTCAATTCAATTAAAAAATACTTTATTAATCCCAAAGGGAAATTAAATGTTGTTATAGCTCATATTATGAAGGTTTCCTCAAAGAGCCGTTGTAGATGCTGATGGCTGTGGGCAGGAAGGATCTCC
>JAHUTJ010017357.1:0-24245 GCA_036250325.1 Characodon lateralis | reverse complement strand
GCGCCTAGAAATCCTGTCCATAAAAGTTATGAACAGGACCGGTGACAAAGGGCAGCCCTGCCGGAGTCCAACATGCACCGGGAACAGGTCCGACTTAGTGCCGGCAATGCGAACCAAACTCCTGCTCTGCTTGTACAGAGACCGGATGGCTCCTAATAAAGAGCACCAATTCCATACTCCTGGAGCACTCCCCACAAGGCATCACGAGGCACACAGTCGAATGCTTTCTCCAGGTCCACAAAACACATGTGGACCAGTTTGGCAAACTCCCATGAACCCTCGAGTACCCTGTAGAGGGTATAGCGCTGGTCCAGTGTCCCACGGCCAGGACGAAAACCACACTGCTCCTCCTGAAGCCGGGGTTCGACTATCGGCCGGACTCTCCTCTCCAACACCCTGGCGTAGGCCTTACCAGGGAGGCTGAGGAGTGTGATCCCCCTGTAGTTGGAACACACCCTCCAGTCACCCTTCTTATGAAGGGGGACCACCACCCCAGTCTGCCAGTCCAGAGGCACTGTCCTCGACCGCCACACAATGTTGAAGAGGCGTGTCAACCATGACAGCCCTACAACCCCCAGAGACTTGAGGTACTCAGGGCGGATCTCATCCACCCCTGAAGCCTTGCCACCGTGGAGTTTTTTTTTCGGTGACTTCAGCCTGGGTGATGAAAGAGTCCAACCCCGAGTCCCCAGCCTCTGTTTCCACCAGAGACTGCATGACGGCAGGATTGAAGAGATCCTCAAAGTATTCATTCCCTGCCCGATAACGTCCCCAGTCGAGGTCAGCAGCTCCCCACCCCCACTGTAAACAGTGTTGGTGAAGCACTGCTTCCCCCTCCCGAGGCGCCGGACGGTTTGCCAGAATTGCTTGGAGGCAAACCGGTAGTCCTTCTCCATGGCCTCACCAAACTCCTCCCAGGCCCAAGTTTTTGTCCTCACGGTAGCCGTCAGCCGGCTCAGGAGTCCCTGGGAGGGGCACTATGCAGCACCCCTGATAGGGTCGCCAAGAAGGCCAGGTACTCCACACTACCACTCGGCCTGTAGGCCGAAACGACAGTCAAACACCTGTCTCCAACCCGAAGGCGCAAGGATGAGACCCTCTCATCTACCGGGGTAAACTCCAACACGAGACAGCTGAGCTGGGTGGGGCAACAAACAAACCCACCCCAGCTCGCCGCTTCTCCCCACGGGCCACTCCAGAGTAGAAGAGAGTCCAGCCTGTCTCGAGGAACTGGGTTCCAGAGCCCACGCTATGCGTGGAGGTGAGCCCCGCTATTTCTAGTTAGTATCTCTCGACCTCCCGCACAGTCTCAGACTCCTTCCCCCCCAGAGAAGTGACATTCCACGTCCCTAGAGCCAGCCTAAGCATCCTGAGATCGGGCCGTCGAGGTCTCCACCTTCATCTGCTGCCGAATCCTCTTTGCATCGGTCGCTCATGGTTACCCCTGTGGGTGGTGGGCCCACCTTGGGATGGCACGTGTTGTCGCCATACTGGGCGACATCACGTGCCTCGTTTTTATTTATTTTTTTGGTCCTTATCAAGGCTTCTTGAATCCAACTTACACCCCTGCAGGACTGACTGACATGGAGGTTTATTTTCAACCTGGGATTGTTTACATGAATTTTTTATTTTAAAATAAAACACAATCCCAAACTGAAAACTTCTCCAGACATGAAAATACAAAATAAATAAATGCTCAACGCTCACCTGACTGGATGCTGTTGGACTCTTATATGAGGCTCATGGTTTAGCCTATGGAGCAGCCAGAGGTTACAATTGGCTTTCTGACCAACAGAAGAGGAAGATGGACTGAGCATTTTTTTTTTACACCCTTGTTTTATACATTTTCAGTTTGTTTTGGTGGGTTAGATCTTTGTTTTAACACCTCATGCTTTCCAGCTTTGCAATTATTCTCTGTTTTAAACCATTTCTTCTAACATGCCACCATCTCTGAGTCTTTTTTACACTTATGGAATTTTCTCCTTTGTTGACTGATATACTGTTAGCTTCCTTTCATCCCCTGTAATCAAATCTAAATTCTTCATCATGCTTCCCTATCAGTGTCCATTCTCCTCTTCTCCTCCTCAGAGTGTGTAAATGCATTTGCCTTGGTGGTTCGCCCTCCCACTGAACAGGAAAACTTGTTGTTCAGCTTCCAACTGGCTGGAGAGGAAACGGTTAAAAGTGACTGGCTGCGTACACTGTGTCGTCATGTTGCCAACACCATCTGCAAAGCTGATGCGGTGAGATGTCACACTTACAGAAAACACACTCTTTCACACACAGACAAATTAAGGAAGATGAAAATTCTGACACAATGGAAAAATGAGTTGCTGAGGATGACAGTTATTACAGTTCTTCCCTTTTCTCATAGTTCAAGCAACGTTTTCCTCATAGAAAGCAAATTAATGTAGTCATGTTTTTTCATCAGACTGGAAGAAGTGTTTTAGTACCAGTTCTGTTAGTTGTTGATGTTCAAGGTCAACTGCAGATTTCCACAAGATTTCTGGGTCTATTTTTTGCAACATTTGGTGTTTTGGGCCATTTCATCTTAAAACGTGTTGGAGACTGTTGTTATACAGGGTGAGCTATCTGTTAACACGGATATGTGGTAACGATCCTGAAACGCTTTCATTCTGTGTGTGTGAGATAAGGAGTCTGGGAGCTGCTCAGTAAAAGCAATAGAAAGGCTCCATAACTCAAACTGGATGTAGACCCTTCTGATGACTCTGATACTGCTGGGAGTCTTCATAGAAACAAATCAACATGCCAGCAGCTATCACAGAGTGGGTATCTGATGTCAAGTGATTTTTGTGGAGATTGTAATATGAAGAAGGGCCCTGACAGTATGAATTGGATTGACTAATTACTAAGACAAAATTAAACCGTCTAACTAAGCTGGGTAAATTAAAGTCGCACGAATTGAGCCACAGCAAAGCTGATGTATTCAGCCGAGCAGGCAGCAGGGGGCGGTGTTGTCTTTTATTTGTTCTGTCACCCCACAGCTGAATACCTGATTTATTTTTTTTTTTTTCACTGGGTCAGTGTTGCAGTGTGAATACCAACAACGCAGAAGTTCTCTTGTTAAAAAACCCTCTGCAGAGACAAATTTCCCACTCTTAGTGAATTCCACCTCACGTTCTATTTTGCTGCTATGTTTCCACTCGTTTGTTCTGCTGTATCCATCTGCACTGATTTTACCCTTCAGGTTTAGATTGATCAGATTAAGAGTTGTGTTAATTTTTGTCTTGTAACCAGGAGGATCTTATTCAGTGCACAGACCCAGACTCACTGCAGGTCAGCACAAAGGATATGGACAGCACACTGAGCAAAGCATCCAGAGCCATTAAGAAGACCTCCAAAAAGGTAATAGTTAATTCACATGACTGTAACTGGCAGCTGCAAATAAGTACAATCTATATATGATGAGCAACAATCCCATTAATATTGAATTCTTTTATTTATAGGTTTAAAAATTACAAATATACAAGACATTGAATATGGATATTTACAGCTGAACAAAAAACGATTTCATATATGACCCTCACCAACCCTCGCCCCAAGTTGTCCACTTAATAAAAATATAGGAACATTTTAGTCAAAAAAATAATAGCAATAGTAATGAATGCTATTAAAGAGTCTCAATCTGCCACACCTGGAAAAGAAACACTCTTGATGGAAGGGATCCCACATTTTAACAGTTATGCTGTAAACCAACACACTGAGTCTTAGGAAAATACACTACATCTCTAAGTGAGTAAGTGGAAGAGGGGACTTCCACTTTTGCCTTCTAGCTGCAAGGATCATAATTATTGATAAATGAATATTTATGAAAAAGTATAATTCAGTTAGTCATTTTCTACTGCTTATTCCGTCGTGGGAAGGCTGGTGCCTATCTCCAGCAGTCTACGGGCGAGTGGCGGGGTACACCTTGGACAGGCCGCCAGTCCATCGCAGGGCAACACACAATACCTAAGGGCAATTTAGACCAATTAACCTCTTTGGACTGTGGGAGAAAGCCGGAGTACCCGGTGAAAACCCAATGATGAAAGACATACACACACACGCATATATATATATATATATATATATATATATATATATATATATATATAATCAACCACAGTGACTTAACACTNGTCACTGACTCGATGCAATCTGCTGGGTTTCCTTAGACAGAAAAACTTTTTATCCAATTTGAATAAATAACTGAATCTGACTGCACTGTTCAATGGTTAGGATTAATTGAAATGTTTGAACCTGACTGTTGTGAAGAGCCTTGAGATGACATGTGTTGTGAATTGATGCTATATAAATAAAATGGAATTAAATTGAATATATATATGTATGTATGTGTGTGTGTATGTATATATATATATATATGTATGTATGTATATGTATATATATATATATATATATATATATATATATAACTCACAAGTTCATAAAACCCAGCTTTAAAAAGTCATTTTAAACCTTGTAGAACCTGATTGGTAACTTCCAAACTAGTTTCTGTTGTGTTGTCATGATTAGTTTCACCACTCTTCAATTTAAACGGGAAAATGAATCATATTATCTTTATGGAAACTAACAGACTTGCCTTCAGAACATTTTTTTTTTCTTTTGTTTAGGTAACAAGGGCGTTTTCTTTTACTAAGACCCCCAAGCGTGCGATCCAAAGGGCTTTCTTGGCCAACACCACTCCGGATGAGAAAAGCCAGCGATGGAGCTGTGAAAACCGGGTCTGTAGCAGCTCGACACTGGCTGTAAGTCGTCTTATGAATCAGTCTAAGAGATACAGCAAATTGTTCTTCATCCAGCTGATCGCAAAGTGAATCTTTATTCATCTGTTTAGTTTCCTCAACCACTTAGTGGATGTGGGTTGGGGTAGGTACATCAAACTTTCTCCAGGATCATAAATGTTAGTCTGTGTTTCCTAACTCTGGGACACCATTCCTTGAACAAGATTGTTGGTCTTGATTAACAGCGAGTGGACCTATTTTTAAGAGATTATTTTATTGTTGTTGCCACAAACAGCTGGCTTATATGCTGTGTTTTTTTATTTAATATTTGCTGTGGACACATTTCAAGAAAAACACTGCTAAAAAGATGGAGCTTTATGGATCTAACTTCATACAAATCTTGACTTAATCGTTCCTGATGAATTTTGTCTTGCTGATAATGATGGTTACCTATGAAAGGAATCCTGTGTTAGACATCAATATTTCCACCCTCAATGATCTGGAATATATCGACAGTGAAAAGAAGATTGTGGCATGCTTTTATCTACTAAGTTTCTTCATTGGTCCAAACAGGAAAGAAAAAGCCCCTGTTTTACTAGCAGGAAATGTGTCTGTTGTTCACCTCCTCATGAATGAGACTTTTCTCTTCTGAAGCTCTTTCTGGAGAAAGCATTGCCAGAAATATATTGTGAGTGTAAGCTTCTCACTGAGTCATGTGGCTCTCACTAAGCATCATGTCTAATCAGATAAAATCTCTTTTTTTTGGACAGTTCAACAGAAAGGGGTTAGGCACAACTGCTGTCACTTTCACTATCTGGACTGAGGGAGATACATTGTTGCTCAGCAGAATAGGTTTCAGTCTGAACAAAAGGCTTCATGGAGTAGATGTCACAGAAAGATCTGTTGGTTAGAAACTGAACCTCTCCAGTTGTCAGTTAATGAATTCCTCTTTGCTAAAGTAGAACACTATTTATGAACCTCTGTTTAGACACAGCCTGAAAGTGGATGCACACTGAGATTTGGTCTATATTATGAAATGTTTACAGGTGTCTACTATGATTTCTCATCCTTTTTTTCAGATCTCTGTCTGTCTGGTAGTGGTTGCCAGATCAGTAGAGATTGTCAGACAAAATCATGTAGTTAACAGAAGCTAAAGTTTCAAGCTATACCTTTCAAAGTGTTTTGTAATGTTTTGGTTAACATTAGCAAAACACTTTGAAAGGTATAAACACTGGTTGAACTAAATCTTCCCACAGACCAGTAATCTGAATAGATCAAAACACGATTAGCTGCCATATGAAACAGTGAAGTGCGAATGGCTTGGTGAAAACAAAATATTGATGAATGTCTCTGTCACCGTGACCGGCGGTTTGCTTTTTGTGCGAGGAAAGAGACGAGGCTCAGGATGCGGTTTGAGATGGGGTTTATTCCAAACTGCCGATCACATGTTCAACACACCTGTAGTGATTACAGAAGCTGGCTTTCTACCTTAAGGTAGTTCCAACTCATACCAGTTGAAGGGGTGACAAAATAAAACAAGAAACAATACACAATAATTCACCCCACCGAACACAAACAATAAATAATATTAATACACATTACATACATGCAAATCATGAGACTAAACTAATCTACAATCAATCTAACTCTAACTTAATCTAACTCTGCAGAGCATTTCCCTTCCTAATTAACAATAGTATGCTCCACTCCACCCAGGAGACACACCGGTCATGAGACTCAACAATTAACGTGACATTTCCCCACATTCCCCCTGTCACAGAAAGATGGCCAGTCCCTCTGCCTGAAAGAATGTTTTAACTAAATGTCCCTATAAATGAAATGAACTAAACAAACAGCATTTATTCTATACACATATAATATCAATAAATAGTATCCATAAATAACATCAATAATCAATTAAAGGGATGGAGCCCCTAATCTCCATCACATTTCCTCCCCCTTCACTTAGGACAATAGTTGCTCAATCTTCATATATCCTAGATAACGAATCAGCGACAAGGTTAGACTTTCCTGCCCGGTACTGCACTGTGAAGTCAAAAGGCTGTAATGACAGATACCACCTTGCAATACGCATATTAGAATCTTTCATTTGGTGCAACCATTTCAGCGCCCTATGATCTGTTTCAACGGTAAAATGGCGCCCCAACAAATAGTACTGTAATGACTCCACAGCCCACTTAACTGCAAGGCATTCTTTTTCAACTGTGGAATACCTAGTCTCTCGGTCTTGAAGCTTCCGGCTGAGAAAAGCAATAGGATGCTTCTCCCCATCAATGTCCTGCATCAGCACTGCACCCAGGCCTATTCCAGAGGCATCAGTTTGCAGTAGAAACGGGCCATCAAAGTCTGGACTGTAAAGAACAGAGTCACTGGAGATCGCAGACTTCAAGTCCTTGAAAGCTTTGTCACATTCCTCAGTCCACTTGACCTTATTTGGCGCAGAGGCCTTTGTTAAATCGGTTAGAACAGCCGCCCTCTCTGCAAAATGGGGAATGAACTGGCTATACCACCCCACTAACCCAACCAAAGCACGGACCTTCCTTTTGGTTGTAGGTATGGGGTATGCCCTAATAGCTTCCACTTTCCCCACTTGAGGTCTAACCTGTCCATCTCCCACCACATAGCCCAAGTACTCTACCTGCCTCTGAGCCAACTTACACTTGTGGGGGTTAATGGTAAGGCCTGCGGATCGGATAAGCTGTAAAACCTGCTGCAAATGATGAACATGCTCCTCCCACGTCTGGCTGAAAATCACCACGTCATCCAAATACGCCGCTGCAAAGTCAGATGCCTCCCTCAGCACCTGGTCCATGAGGCGATGAAAAATTACACTTCCCAACTCTCTCCAAAAGTTCATCAATGCGGGGCATTGGATAGGGGCCAAATTTAGAGACACTGTTAAATATCTAAAATCAATACAAAATCTTAAATTGCCATCCGTTTTCGGTACTAGCACTACTGGACTGCACCATTCACTCACTGAGGGCTCAATAATCCCCAGCTCCAACATAAACTGTATCTCATTCTGGAGTTGTGGGACAAGACGCTCTGGAACCCTGTAGAACTTCCTATGAGGTGCAGCGCCATCTCTAAGGTGAACTCGGTGTTGTATCAGGTTGGTAAACCCGAGTTTTTCCTGAAACAACTCCGGATCCAAAAGGGGCTTTATGTCCTGCTGCTGAGACGGCTGGAGATGAGAGAGAGAAATTGAGACTGGTACCGAGCTATGGGTTGGAAAGAATAGCTCCTTTTCCTCTTCATCATCCACCAGCCGCACAAAGAGTTGAGGCAAAACAGTCTCTGCACGCTCCTCACTCTGCAGTGGATCCTGTTGAGATAACTGTGACGCAGATGACATAAGAAATTGTTGTGGTGATCTGTGATATTGCTTCAAAAGATTAACATGGAAGGTTTGATATTTCTTCTTCCTCTCAGGCATATGCAGTTCATAATTAAGCTTCCCTACACATCGTGTGACCTCATACGGGCCCTGCCATTTTGCAAGAAGCTTCTTGTCACAGGTAGGGAGCAACAACAGCACCTGCTGTCCAGGACAAAAACTCCTCTCCCTAGCCTTATTATCATACCAGGTTTTTTGTTTAGTTTGAGCAGCCTCCATGTGCTGACATGCCAACACAGCCATTTGCTCAGGTTTTTCTCTTATTTTGATCACATAGGCCACCACATTCTCACCCGATGGACTTGGGCTCTCCCATTGTTCTTTAAGAAGGTCCAACGGCCCTCTCACCTGTCGTCCGTACAGCAACTCAAATGGAGAAAATCCAGTGGATGCCTGTGGAACTTCTCGATATGCAAAAAGCATATAGGGCAGCCATTTGTCCCAGTCTGTGCCCGTCTCTGACACAAACTTCCTCAGCATGCTCTTCAGTGTTTGATTGAAGCGTTCCATCAGCCCATCTGTCTGGGGATGGTAAGGGGTGGTGTTTTCCCCTTTATTCCTAATAACTGATATACCTGCTTTAACAGTTTTGACCGGAAATTAGTCCCACAGTCAGTAAGGATCTCTTTAGGGATGCCTACTCGCAACCACAACTGTAGCAAACAACTAGCTACCTGTTTAACTTTCACAGATCTCAAAGGAAAAGCCTCAGGGTACCTAGTAGCATAGTCACAGATAACTAGGATGTAGCGGTTACCGGAGGAGCTTTTCTCCAGGGGACCTACCACATCCATTCCTATCCGTTCAAATGGTGTTCCTATGATAGGCAATGGCTGTAAAGGAGCTCTAGAAACACCTTTATTTGTAGTCAACTGACATGTGTGACAAGAAGAGCAGAACTGTTGTACTTGTGTATACATGCCTGGCCACACAAACCGTCTTGCTATTCTTTGGAGAGATTTCTGAAACCCAAGGTGCCCTGCCCAGGGAACTGAATGACCGAGTTCCATCACTTTTCCCCTCCACTGCTGGGGCAAAGCAATGGCTTTCGATTCACCCTTAACCTGATAAAGTACACCATTCTTCACCGCATAAGTTGCAGCTTCTAAAGCATTTCTTTTCCCTTGCTTCTTCCCCTCAACTTCAGTGACCTTGTCAAACCATGACTTTAATGTTGGGTCAGATCTCTGATGGGCAGAAACATCTAAGGGAATATCAAAGTCAAACAAAGAGCAGGTTTTCGTCTTTTCACCCACTTCCCTTCTGACCGTACCCCTAAACCTTTCCCTTCTCCTCTCAGCTCTGGATTTAAAGGGCTTTCCCCGGCCCAGCTCCACATCATAGAATGGTAATTCTTGAAGTGGCTTTTGTGCCTTCTGGGCTCTAGTCATAACCAAGCTACAGATTGGGGAAAAAGGTTCTGCTTCTGTCCTTGTAGGGACATGTTTCTGCAAAAGCGCAGTGTCTTGAGTCCTAACCTGTTTTTCCTCGTGGCTATTAGGGAGATTCAACAATTCAGCTTCTGCGTTTGACACTAAACTAGTTAATGTGGGAACATCCATACCCAAAATGACAGCATACGGCAGCCATGGAGCCAATGCTACAGGTAATAAAAAGGTTTGCCCTCCTATAGTCAAATACACCTCAGCTACTGGATACTCCATTTCGTCACCGTGAACACAACTTATTTTTGTCTTACCCTCAGTCCAAAGCTCTCGTGGCACCAGGCTAGAAAGAACCACAGATTTAAAACTTCCTGTATCTAAAGCTATTTCACGTTGACCATTTGCAAGCACCGGGACCGTGCGAGCAAGTTCCTGGACCAGAGATGGGGAAGATGGTCTCGGAACTGAACACAGAAGAGAGGGCTCACTCCTGGTAGTGGCAGGACATGTGTACTGTGTATGACCCATCTGGTTACACTGAAAACACCTTACATCTGGTTTTGAGGAGGAATAATTCTTAGCAGGATTGGGTTTGGCTACAGAAAAAGACTTAATAGTAGGAAAACTCCTAGTCTGACCCATAGCTCCACCCCTTTCACCCACGTCACACTTATTTCTTCCTATAGGGAAGTGATTACGCCCAAAGTTGGTTCTTCTCACTCCCGTCCTCGCTGACAGGAAAACTTCGGCCAAACTTGCAGCCTGCTCCGCAGACTTTGGAGCTCATTCGCGGATCCACACCTCCAAGTCTGGATTCACCATCCTCAGAAACTGCTCCATGATCATTAATTCCGAAATGTCTTTCACTGATGATTTCTCCGGTTTGACCCACTTGTAGAACAAGTCCTTAAGTCGAACGTAAAGTTCTTTTAGTGTCTCACCCTGATCCACATCCAAGGATCGAAACCTCCTTCTATAAGTGTCGACCGTGATCTCATATTTGGTCAAGATAGCTTCTTTCACCTTGTCATAAACATGAAAATGTGCAAGATCCATCACCACATATGCACTACGTGCTTTCCCAGTCAGTAGTGGAACCAAACGAACTGCCCACTCTTCTTTAGGCCACTGACAGATCTTAGCCATCCTTTCAAAAGTTGTTAGAAAGTGCTCCACATCATCATCAGAGGTCAGTGGAAGCACTTTGATTGCCACATCATTTGATGAAAATTATCAACCCATGGAGAACTTTAAACTGAAAAACTGATGCTGCAGGTTAGTGGAATTGGCTGAAATGTCATTGCAGCAACTCAAAATGGTACTCAGTAGTTTGTATGACCACCAAATGCTAGTATGCATGCCCAACAACGTTGGGAGCATGGTCCTTATGAAAATGACTGATGTCCTGGGGTATCTCCTCCCAGATCCAATACTGACCCACCACCATACCATGCTGAACAATGCTGCGGGCAGCATAACAATTACCGCAGCTTCTTCAGACCCTTTTATATCTGTCACAGGAGCTCAGTGAGCCTGCTCTCATCTTTGAACAGAACAGGGTGCTGTCAATTCAAATTCAATTCAAAAATACTTTATTAATCCCAAAGGGAAATTAAATGTTGTTGTAGCTCATTATGAAGGTTTCTTCAAAGAGCCGTTGTAGATGCTGATGGCTGTGGGCAGGAAGGATCTCCTGTAGCATCCGTCTTACAGCATATCTAAAGAAGCCTCTGACTGAAGACACTCTGTTGTTGTACAATAGTCTCATGAAGAGGATGCTCAGGGTGCTCATATTGTTCTCATTATTGTTCTCATTGTCCTTATTAGCACGATGATCGCCAGAGGTTCAGCTCATTGTCTATCTCTGACAGTGGTAGAAACACAACCTTTCAGTCTCACAAACTGTGGTCTGTTTGTCAGGTAGTCTTTGATCCAGGAGATTATTGAGGCCTCCACCTGAGTCTTCTGGCGTGTCTGACAAAGCATATCAGGTTGAATCAAAGAACAGTGATGTTGCTGTAGGACAGTCTCATGAAGAGGATGCTCAGGGTTCTCCATAATGTTCTTCATTTTATGAAGAGTCTGTCTTTCCACAATAATCTCCAGAGGAGTCCCCAGAACAGAGCCAGCCTTCTTTATCAGCTTGTTGAGCTTCTTCAAGTCCCTGGCTCTGATGCTGTTTCCCCAGCAGATGATGGCAGAAGAAATCATACTCTCCACAACAGACTTAAAGAAGATCTGCAGCATCTTGCTGGAAACACCAAAGGACCTAAGCTTCCTCAAGAAGTACAGTCTGCTCTGTCCCTTCTTGTAGATGGCTTCACAGTTGCATCTCCACTCTAGTCTGTTGTCCAGGTGNAGATATGCAGCATCTTGCTGCAAACACCAAAGGACCTAAGCTTCCTCAAGAAGTACAGTCTGCTCTGTCCCTTCTTGTAGATGGCTTCACAGTTGCATCTCCACTCTAGTCTGTTGTCCAGGTGAACGCCAAGGTATTTATACTCCTCCACCACCTCCACTTCTTCTCCCATGATAGAAATAGTTTTTGACTTATTCCTGTTTCTCTTAAAATCTACAATCTCCTTTGTTATATGTTTTATGATATATTAGTTTCTTGGTTCATTCTTGTGTTACTTCTCCGGGTTTCTCTGTGTTCCCAACTATCTGTGTTATTTAATAATAATAATAATAATGATCATCTTTATTGGTCATTGCACATGTGCATTACAATGAAATTTAACCCATCCCTTACAGGGAGCAGTGGGCTGCCATTGTGCGGCGCCCGGGGAGCATTCTGGGGCTAAGGGTCTTGCTCAAGGACCCAGAGTGGTAATCTGTGGGACATGAACCTGGCCCCTTGTGTCTCATCCGGAACACAAACCTCCTGTTCTAACCACTAGCCCCCCTCTTTCAGTTTCTCCGTATTGCCCCTGCCTCCAGCTGCTCCACATCTCATCTGATTACTTCCTATTGTTCATTGGTCATTTCTCCACCCTTCCTCTGTATTTATACTCTGTTTTTTATTGCTCACCACTGGATCCTCCTGTTAACGACTAGCACTATGTCCATTGCCTCAATTTCCCTGTTTACCTGCTTGTCTGTGTAAGTTCATCAGTTTATGTTATTAAAGAAACTATTCTACTCACAATATGGCTCCCACGCTCTGGTCTGCACGTTGGTCCTGCTAAACTCCAGCACATTATGACATGTCCATTTACAGACAGTACCAATTTAATTCAATTCAAAAATACAGTTAGGATTACAAGACAGATTAAATTTATCTTAAAATACCAATTGGTAAAACTATGCCTATCAAAGCAAACCATCAGATTGCTTTGAATCTTTGCTTCAGTGTCATCCCTCATTTCAAGCAGGCAAATTGACCTCAGATGTCACCTAGCTGAAGGTTAGGTAGCATCTGAGTGTGCCTGTGGGTAATGTTGTCTCTGTATTTTCACAGTTGTTCTATGAAGTATCCAGAGGGTTTGTTAGAGAACATTAGTGAACAAGCAGGGTCATGAAGACCAAGGAACACAGCAGAACATTCAGGGATGAAGAGGTTAACCAGGAGTAGGTTATAAAACAAAATCTGAAGCTGGATCTACAAATTTACCAAGAGAAGGTCATCAACGGAGCTGCAGAAATCCACAATTCAGATGGGAGATTCTGTAATCTAGTTTTTGTGGAAATATAACAAAAAGAAAACCATTGTTGAAAGAAATTCAGAAGAAGCTTGATCTGCTGTTTGCAACAAGTTATGTAGGTGAGACAGCAAACGTGAAAAATGGTGTTCAGATTAGTTAACAGACTGAACTTTTGGCCTACATGCAAAACGGTATGTGTGAGGGAAGACTAAAACTGCACATCACCCTAAACATGGCATCCCGTGGAACGTGGTGGTGGCACCTTCATGCTAAAGAGATGTTTTTCTTAAACAAAAAACAAGAGAAGCGGCTCAGAGTTAATAAAAAGACAGATGGAGCTGAATGCAAGGTAATCCTGGATGAAAACCTGCCAGAAGCTGCAAAATACTTGAGACTATGGCAGAAGTTCAGCTTCCAGTAGGATAAAGCCCGTAAACATAGACCCAGATCTACTAGCAATGTTTTAGTTTAAAGAGTAGACATGTGTTGAAAATCATGCACTTAAAGCCCGGACCTAAATCCAAAGATTTTCAGTGAAAAGTTATTCGACAGCGTATTAATTCGGTGGACCTGAATACAAATGAATAGTCCGCTTTTAAGCTTTTTATCACTGTATCGCTGTGAATGGAGACCAAAAAGAATAGGTACCACACCACAGAATGGGGAAACACTGCAGCAGCCTAAGTCTGTGTAGCTCAGGATAAACTCTGTCACTTTAACTATAAGATTTATCAAGAGGGAATGTTTTAAGCATAGTCTTAAATGCATGTCTGCCTAACAGACAAAAAAGAGGGACTAAGGAGCCTGGTAACTGAACTCTCCGCCTTCCGTTGTTCTTTAAAATACCATAGGAACCATAAGTAAACCTGCAGTCTATGAGTTGACTGCTCTATAGGGAAACTAAGAGCTCTGTAAAATAAGATGGTGAATGAATTAAAAACAAAGATGGACATATGTCAATATTTAACAGAAATGAAGTAATTTTAACAGAATTGACTTTGAACTTACAAACAGAATGAGCCTGTAGCGTGACACACAGGTTGAAATCCCACTTTACCAGACTGGTCACACTTTCCTGCAAATTATACTGCTTATTATCCTTCAGTGCTCTATCACAGCCCTGAATCAGACTGAATTATGGGTGCACAGATCCTCAGCCTTATGACTGAGCAGCTCCGCCGAGATGTGTGACAAGCACAGAGAACATAATCTGACTCCCTCTATCCTCTCTCTGTCTGTCTCTCCTTCATCCTCTTTGCTTCTTACAATAACTACTTTTGCCTCTTTCCCTAGACTCGGCTTTAAAAACATTCTCTTGCACCTTACCGCTTGTTTTAATTTTCTACTCCTATGACCTCTCTTATTTTCCTTATCTTGTATGACTGAAACTGTTCCATTCAAGTGCAAGCTCTCTTCCAGTCTGTGAAAAAGTTGCTTGTTAACAGTGATGTGCTCACTGACACACAGTGAGGTCTTTAGAAAAAATGCAGTATTGTATTCATTAATTGTACCTTGCGCAAGAAGAGTGTAACACTCAAACATATGCATAGTACTTAATTGAGCAGCGACTTGAAATGGCTTTTGAATTTCTTGATCAATTATTGTACAGCAGTTAAATTTGTAATGATTTGTGGGTGTTTTGGGGTTTTTGTTGGTCTTATTTTTAGTTGGGGTTTGAGGCATGCTTTTGTTTTCCTGGTCATGCTTTAGTTTTTGTATTCATGTTTTGCTAAGTTGTGTTCTTGGATTGGGCTTCTGGTTATGCTTTGGTTTCATGTTTTTCTAGTTAGATTTCTATTTGTTTGTATCCTTGAAGATCTGTTTTGCTCCTGTCACTTTGTGTTCTGTCTGTCAATTAACTTTATTCGGTCCACCTGCACCAAGCTAATCTGTCTCCTTGCTCCACCTGGTTCACGCTCCATAAATACACACCTGTTCAGTTACTCATTGCGGAAACATTTCAAATCATGTCACCTTGTTTTAAGGATCATGCCATGCCTGTCTCGCCTGCCAGTTCACTGTTTTGTTCCTGCTTCCTCTAGTGAGTGAGTTTTTGTTTTTCCAAGATTAAATCTTTCACCTACCGTCATGCTGCCTGTTTGTCTGCATTCCGGGGTCCTCCGTTGCATTAAACCTGACAAAATTCTGTAAATTAACTATGATGATTGTTTTTCTTTATAAGCTTTCTACTTGCTTTATTAATTACATTTTTCTATCCAGTGCTAATATTTCAACTTCTTCGACTAGATATGATGCTACATGCAGCAATGCGTTTAGTAAACTTTGGGTGAAAATATCTACAGCCATAACATAAAGAAGTACACCCTCTTTCAGATCAAATTTGTTATGTATCAAGATGTCGTACGATACAAATAATAACATTTTTGCCAAATTTTAAAACTATTTAAAACTATTGTCAACTGTACAAAACCTGCAGAAAATTCTCTTATTGCTCATTTAACAAAAAGTAAACCAAAATTAAAAAGTATCATGTTGTAAAAGTAAGTACACCCAATGAATTAATAGCTTGTAGAACCACTGTAAGTAACAATAACTTGAGGACGTTGCCTGCTGCATGAAATTATCGACTTCTTACATTTTTTGGGGAGAAATTTGGGCAAACTTGTTATTTTGATTTAGTCCAATTTCTGTCGGGTTTGGAGATATCTGCTTCTCTTAAGGTGAAACCACAGCACTTCGATTATGTTGAGGTCTGGACTTTAACTGGATCTTTGCTTCATCTTCATTCTTTTCTGTTTTGCTATTCTGTTTCAGATTTGGTGCTGTGTTTGGGATGTTGGTCTGGTTTATAATCCAGTTTGGCCCAAGCTTAAGCTGTCTAACAGGAGTTCTCACGTTTAACTTTCTAATGCTTCAGTGTAAAGAGGAGTTCATGGTCGATGCAATAACTACAAGGTTCTGTGACTGCAAAACAAGCCCAAACCATTATCCCTCTACCGTCGTGTTTGACAGGTGGTATGTGGTGTTTGTGCTGTTGTGTTGTCTTTGTGCAATTATGGCTATTATGGCTATTATCAAATCTGCTCCAAAGGAGTTGTTATTCATTCATGCAAACCTAATCCTCCAGGTTTTTTAAGTGAAAAAGTTTCCTCCTGGAAACAACTACAAGCAAGCCATACCTGTTTAGTCTTTTTTCTTATTTTCCTCCATTGATCTTTATCATTTAACATTCTAGTCCTGTAGAGACTGAGATGGAGGTTTTGAGTTTTTATGCAGCTTTGCTGAGCATTAAATGTCTTCCACTTGTGAACAATATATTTTACTGAAGAATTATGGTCTTTGGAAATGACCTTATAATTCTTCACTATATATTGAAGGGTTGCTTCTCTGAGGTCATTGCTAATGTCCAATTAGACACAAACTGTCTAATTAATCTGACAGTTTGTCAGATTAACAATAAAGGCTTAATAATAAGCCTTTATTATTAAGCCTTTATAATAAAGGCTTATGCCTTTATTATAAATATTTACAATAAATATTTATTATAAATATTTATAAGGCTTAAGAATAAGCCTTTATTTCTGTTAATTATGATGTTTTTCTGCCTAAATCTAATGAAAACACGACATTTGAACACAAACTGCATACTGAGAGGCAGTCTTGCTCAGTGGCAGAGATCTGCTAAGGATGCAAAATCTCAGTTTTTGTCCAATAGAATCTCAAACAGCAGTCATTGTCCCACGGTGTTATGTAACTCAATTAAATCTGTCATTAATTTTCCAGCGTCTTGTTCAGCTCAGTGCATTAATCACTATTTTCTTTCATTTTCTACTGGAAAAGTGACATCTATAAGACGGGTTTCTAATGTTGTAGATCTATCTGTTGCTCCTGTTTTAGCTGTATTTGAGCAGTTTGGACCAGTGTCCTTTTCTTATCTTAATTAATTAATTCAACATATAAGACCTACTAACTGCCCTCTTCACTGTTTTCCTTTTAAATTGATGAAAGAGGATTTTACTGATGTTGGTCCTGTGCTTGTAATTTTTATTAACCTCTGTCTTAACTCAGGATGTGTGCCAATTGCTTTTAAACATGCTGTTGTTGGGCCTCTTCTCAAAAAATCCCACCTTGACTAATCAAATTTATCTAACTTTAGACTTAGATCTATTAACCTTTTCTTTTTAACGTTTTATTAAAAAATCATCTTTATAAACTGCAACCATGTTTAAAATCAAATGGCATTTATGAAAGATTTTCATTGGGATTTAGATCACGACATAGCACTGGGACCTCCCTGTTAAAGATACACAGTAACATAGCTATGTCCATTAACACTAAGTCCCCTGTTGTTCTGGTTCTGTTGGACATTACAGCAGCTTTTGATGCAGTGGACCATTAATAAGAATCATAGCTAAAATGCCACCATGGTTCTTGGTATTAAAAGCCTGCCTGAAAAAATAAGTCTTACGCTTAGATTTAGAGATGCCTGTGTCAGTGGGTCGATCAAACAGGCTAATCCAAGTCTGATTTTTAACATCTTTGTTTAGGTTACATTTGAATGGGACCTATGGGCTATAAAACCTTCGAAGTATTAATATTGGTAAGAGCTCACAACTCATAACAAAACGTTTACTCTTGAAGGAAGTGTGTGTTTATTTTTCACAGCATATTTATATTGGCCTTATTGTTGATTAATAATCAAGGACAGTGTGAAATCTGTTGTGTGTTTGCGTGCACTTAAGGCGCAACTTAAATAGTTTTAGAACTTGGCAAAGACCAAATTAATTTAATTTGTTCTCATAGTGCCCTACCATTTAAAGAGGCTATGCTTTGTTCAGATAATGACTGATATATCTAAATACAAAGACTTTCATGGCATATTTTGTTTTTACAGCAATTTCCAATTATTTTGTTGAAGTTCATTATCTATAATTTTCTTAATCATAAATATTAAATTTTCTGAATTTGCCATTGTCAGTTTTTTTCTGTCACGGTAGAATCACTCACAGCAGCTTGGAGAGAGGAAATGCTAAAGATCAGCAGAGCCCTACTTGGCATATACTCATGGGGACGCCCCTGGAGCGACAGTACGGCATTAAAGCAAAGACGAAGAAGCACAGAACAGTAAAGGTGCAGAGAGGAAAGCAAACAATCCACAAGTGGGAATTAACTTCCAAATAACGACCCTGCAGGAGATGAAGACACAAAGTAAAACAGGTTGAGAGGAAGAAGCAAGGCAGGTGTCATGGTTTAGAGTCAGTCTGAGGCTCAGGGTAGTAATAAATCATTTAAATCATTTCACACATGTTCTATTTTTTTGCTTTGACAGTCACATAGAGTGATACACTGAATGAACTATCACTATATTCTAATGAAGATCAGGAGATGAAACAACACCTCACTGAGGGTTATAAATGTGATTTAATCAACTCTTACCAAAACAACCAGTTTCTGAGCCAGAAGGAGCACCGATATGGGCTGCAGAAGAACACACTGGTTTATTTATTAGCCGCAGGTTTTCCTGCTCTCCAAAAATAACAGAGATGCAACCTGCCAGAGCGGCACATCAGATAATGCAGGATTTACGCTCAGCTATTAACATCACACCAACGCAAGCGGTCATATAGGTGCAAACTAAAGATCCCTTTATCTGCTATTTTTGCAGAAAAGGATAAATTACAAATTTTTCTGTATTTCTGCGTTTTTGTTACCTGCTAGATGGCATTTTTAACATGCTAAAGCCCCTGAGGAGAGTGTGCTATTTTAAGCTTGAGACATCAGTTTTTCCTAGTGCAAGCTAATTCATTTAGTGGCCCCTTTTGAATAAATTAGGATAAAAGTAACAAATGAGAATGCACTAAGAGACTGCAGATGAAATCTTGCCTGGGTGGACACATCTGGCACATACACGGGATGGACTGAAATACTCATAATAATGAATTCATCACATTACTTTGAGGTAAATAAAGATCAAAAATAAAACTGAGAAGAATACGTTTGAAAAAGTAGCCTGTATTGATAAATCTCTCATATATACAATGATGGATTGAAATGCTTATTATAATTACTATATAGTGTGTTTTAAATAAATAAAGATGAAAATAACTACTCAGGAGTCTGTTTCATCTAAGCTTAATAAGGTAGCTGTGATATAAGAAAACAGAATGTGAATGTTTAATAAAGTCTGGAAACAAGATAACAAAACAAACTAAAACCAAATAAAAAGATTATCTGAGTTTTAATTTAATCAGTTCAATTTATTTATAAGGGAGGGCAGCACTGAGTTCAAGGTTGTCATAAAAACAAAAGCGTCGTTAGGTTCAAAGCTCTTCAAAAATTAGGAGGACTCCTGGTTGTGTTCAGTTCAAACTGGTTGTGGTGGTCTGCGAGATTTATGGATAAACATGATCCTGCTGTTTGAAACATTTTTTTTCCTTAATGTTTGTCCTATAAGAGCCTCATTTTAATCAATATATTTCTAAAATCTGATGCAATCATGGTGGACTCTTGAAGATCGTATGCAATGTAATGAATTTTTAGATACTTTTTACTGCCCATTTTTAAATACTATAAATTATCATGATTTCGTTTTAATCCTCCTTTAGTGTGGTCTTTCTTCAACAACCAGAACCTCCTCACACGCCTGATGGTTCCAACACTGGGCCGCTGGGATATTTGTTAGAAAGATGGACCTCTGGGATATCTGTGGAAAAAGTAATAAATCAGTAACACTCAACATGTTGGCCAAAAAGCACTTCCCACTAAAAAGCAGCAACTGCCTGTACACTACAACTCATGCCACCACTTCTGCCCTTGGCACCTGTTCCTATTGTGCCAACTCCTTCCAGATCAAATGATTTACAAACACAGTGAGCATTGTTAGCTAAACCGTTATAAAACTGTTAAAAGTTATGAAACAGAAACTCATCCTTCTGTTTGCCATAGGTTGGGATTAATGTTCGTTTGCTTTGCAATTAAGAGACAAAACATCCCGACAGCATAAAGCAGGAATGTGAAAAGTGGAATTAATCATGGCCTCTCAAAGGGCCGATCTCAGCTAACACATGCGCATATTTTGAAGTTTTTAAGAATTTGACTTGCAGAAATATATTCCCCAGCTCTGGGTGACCTGTTACATCAGGATGGATGCATAATTAGAGCTCTGTCTCTTGTGATAAACTATAAATATGCTGATTGCAATTGCATGCCCCTGTTTTACAAAGTGTTTGAACAATGATCACTTTTCCAGCTTTATTTAATCGGAAATTGTCGTGTAAATACCCAACTTGTGTATACAACAGAATGAAATAGCTTATAAGACTGCAGCACATTGACAGAATTACACATGTATTAAATTAATTCAATGGATAAATTAAATAAGAAACAATGAACAGATACTAATTAAGGCAGAAAAAGAGAAAAATCAGCCAATAACACAATATTTTAATAAATATACTGATTTAGTTCTTGACTAGAAATCAAGAAATCTAGAAGTCAAGGTGTCTAAAATTAAATCTTGAGTGTTGTTGTTCTTTTGGGAAAATATCACAGGCAGCAACTCTGATTGATCTATACAATAAACATGCTTCACATGCATAAAAAGAAAACTCTAAAAACGTTAAAGCATCTATGTAAAACCTGCATTGGTTAGAGAGAAAATATGACTAACTAACGAGCTTTTTTGTGTTTGTACAAAAGTCAAAGGTGGAGCACAATGACTGCAGAAGCCTGATCTGTAAATGTCGGATGTAGGTAAACATGGCTGAAGGAGGGCATGTGTGTGGGTGTGTTGAATTAGTTACTGGGATTAGTGCCACTCCTGTGGCAGGCCCATATGGCATAGAGCTCAACTCTAAGGCAGGTTCTGCTCATTAACATTCCCTTGTTATTGTGGGCAGGAGGAACATTACAAACTACTCTGTGAGTATGTGTTGACTCTCTTTCTTTCTGCTGAGGGAGTCAAATCTCAGGATCACACATTAATGAAACTGATACCTGCTCATATGCAACCCTATTCACAGCTCTAATTTAGACTCTTAATGATTTCAAACATAATCATTTCATACAAAGTAGAGTCGGAGTGGATGAAACAACCAAGGGAGGAGCGATTTACAAATCAGAGTGTGGCATTTAAAAAGAATGTTGACCACATGTTACCTATGGAGTTGTGGCATTTCCAAAAACATTTAGTTTAGGAGAAGTGAAAACTATTTGAAACAATGTGCCCCTGAGGATTTCCTGTCTTTTTTGTTGTTAAGATTTTCTCATTGCTTCTGTCCAGCTGTCCTATAGATAAGGTAACTGTTTAAACATTTAACATCTATAAAAGCTAAAACTCTAGTAGTCTAAACCCTAAAATATTATTTACTTCCCTCCTTTTATAAATGATCAGCTATAATGGTCAACCTTTAGATTTCAGAGGGGATTTATATATATGTTGTATATATATATATATATTGGTTTTACTGGTGTGCACATTGTTTACAACATTTTGAAAAATCCAGCATTGAATTTGACCATATTTATATTAGTAATCCATGACTTCTTGTGTTCCCGAGGTTAAAAAAAATGACATGAGCCATAGAGGTAAACTATTTTTAGCCACTTCCAAAAAATGGGAAAGGCAAGAGAACATGAATTCAAATTAGGCAAATGTGTGTTTTTTTTCATAATTCAGGAGACCGCTGTAAAAACAGCGATTGTCACCTAAAGCTGCCCAAAAGATGCTATCACAGAAATGATTTAAAAGTTAAAAACAACTGGAAGATTAACACACAAGGCTGGATGTGGACAGGTTTATTTTGTATCTAGGGTTCTGGTGTCCACTTAGTTTTGACAATTTTCTCCATTTTGACATCATTCAATTCAGTTTTATTTATATTGCGCCAATTCACGACACATGTCATCTAAAGGCACTTCACAAAGGGTTTGGGATGGTGCGGGGCTATTGGGGAGGTTAGAATAAACTACTGAGTGTTAGAGTTTGGCCATTTTAGAATGGGCTATGTGTAGGGGTACTAAGTAAAATAATAAACTGATAAAGTTTGTCCATCTAGACCCTACTGGTGGCCATTGTTATTCTAAAAACCACAAGGATTGGTGGTACCTCTCTCTGTCAGACTGATTATAACCATTGGAAAAGAGAAGGGGTCGCACAGGTAGCAAAAAATGGAGGTTGTGTTTGCACCTCAACCATAACTGAGCCGGTTTAGGCTAAACCTGACGCCCTCTTACTCCATCCAACGAGGGAGGAAGATAGAGGTAAAAATAATTGGTGAGTGTTGTTTCTTGTTGCA
Source organism: Characodon lateralis (assembly GCA_036250325.1). Classification (NCBI taxonomy): domain Eukaryota; kingdom Metazoa; phylum Chordata; class Actinopteri; order Cyprinodontiformes; family Goodeidae; genus Characodon; species Characodon lateralis. The sequence goes on along the minus strand of JAHUTJ010017357.1, from coordinate 1,796 downwards.
TTGGGTGAAAGGTGGGTAACTTAAAAATGGGCTAAGTCAATTCAATCGAATCATATAGATTTCAAGTCAGGTACATGCATTCCAATTAGTCCTAACTATCAAAGAGTGCAGTCAGATTCTGTTATTTATTCAAATTTATTCAAATCATCTTTCCTTAATCCTGACACTGTCTAATCTGTGGTCTGAGGTGCCTTTTGGTTTATTCTGCTCCATCTTTACATCACATGCAGCCATGTGTTCTTTTTTATCCTTCTTGCGCTACCTCTGCATTGCAGAAGAAGAATGGGGTTTATTGTGTTTGAATTATAGCTGAAAATATAAAATTCGAAACATTTTAGGAAAAGAAAAAACAGATCCTCACAATTAAAACTACCAACTATTTCTGCAGAACACATTCTTCACATCTCCCTCTGCTTTCCATCTCTTCCTGTCCCACCTACCTCACAGTGGCATTTGGACAAGTACCTTCAACAGGAATGAGGACTACAAATTCAATCTCTCATGGTGGCTAGCCTGTGGGTCAAAATAATCTGCTTCTCACCAGAAGGAACCCAATGGGATTCTCAGAAAAAACACATAGGTCAAGCCTCTCCTGTCTCTGGATAATAGAAGGGTGGCGGCTTTATTGATAACAGCAAACAGCATCTCATGCATGCAGCGGAAAAACGCTCCAGGTACTGGTTCTGTGTGGTTAAGCCTTTATGTGGTGTGAATATAATGAAACTGGAACCACAGGAATTTCTGGTATTAATAAACTATTGTACCTGCTTTGTCCATATGAGAAAACAAAAATATGTATATCTACCATTAAAATGTCTCATTTCTAAACCATACATTTTCTAAAAGGTTTCTCCTCCTGCTGCTTTGTCGGTTTGTTTTGGGGACTTTTCGATCTACACTGTTGGCCTGTTGCCTGACACATAAAAAATCTCTCTGGGGAACTTAGAAGTTTGCATGTTCTCCCCATCCGTGTGTGTTTCTTCTGCATGCTCCCGGGTTCTTCCCACAGTTCAAAAACATCCATGTTAGGTAAACTGACAGCTTTAAGTTGCCCTGAGGAATAAATGTGAGAGTTCACTGGTGTGTGACTTTCTGTCCACCTTTTCAGAGTGTACTCTGCCTCTCGTATTCACTGCTTGCATCCATCTCCAGTCCCCCCACAGCCTTGATTGGGATGAATCTGGTACAGATGATGAGAAAATGCCTGCAGAAGTTAAATGGGTAGAAGTCTAAGAAAATAAAACACAGGATATTGCCAAAACCCTTAAATGAAGTTCACCTTTCTTTGTAGTAGCATGGTTCTACAAAATGATACATGTGAAGAAATCCCTGGTGGTACAATTACTACACTTTTCTCGAAATGTATACTTTATTTTTTCAGCTGATCAGAATGTCTGGGAAATTTTAATAAGTCATCCATGACTTTCTGCTTCAATCCATGATTATGATTTTTGAGAAAGAGGTCAATTTACAAATACAGCAAGAGTGACATCTCAAAAAAGCCTTTTCTGTCTTTTCATCTCAAACTTGTTGTGGAGTTAGAAAAACTATACTGGGACTTTAATTAGAACAATGTGCTTTAGTGCTTTAGTGGGGAATCGTCCGAGCTTCTGCTGGCAACAACTTAATGCTCACCCTCTACCGATGATCCACATGGCCCTGTCTTTTAGTGTTTAACCTTTTCTCTCTCCTAGACATGGCGATTGACTGAGCTTAACTGTAACAAACTCTATGTGCTCTCTTTCAGACTCTAACCTTGAAAACTGGCTCAGAGTTTATCTGTTCTTTCTTTCTAG
>JAHUTJ010017356.1:0-24258 GCA_036250325.1 Characodon lateralis | reverse complement strand
CTGGCCTGGGAACGCCTTGGGCTCCCCCCGGAGGAGCTGGAAGAGGTGTCTGGGGAGAGGGACGTCTGGGCGTCTCTGCTGAGTCTGCTGCCCCCGCGACCCGGTCCCGGATAAAGCGGAAGATGACAGGACGAGTACGAGTACGACTTTTCAGGCTTACAAAGAATGGCACAAAAAGAGAGAATCTACAGTGGGCGACCATTGTTATAAAGGAAAATGTGTTTTTGATATCAGTAAAGAATTGGCAGTGGGCACTGGTTTGAGATTAAATAAAGTCAACAGTAGCTCAGATAACCACTCATCACAACCAATGTTTGCAGTATACCATTTATAAACAACCAGAATGTCAAACATTGAAGCAAATGGGCTTCAGAAACAGGGGACCACTCTGGATGCCACTCCTGTCAGCTAAAAGCAAGAAACTGAGGCTACAGTTCACACGGGCTCAACAAAAATGGACAATAGAAGATAGGAAAATCTTGTCTGGTCCAGCGAGTCTCAATATCAGCTCCAATAATGAGATGGTATGCTCAGATTTTGAATTAAACACCATTATAGTATGGATCCATTTTGCCTTGTACAAACATTTCAGACTGGTGGTGGAGGATTAATGATGTGGCTGCTATTTTCTTGCCACACTTTACTGCCAGCTGAGCATTGTTTAAGCACCACAGCCTATCTGAGTATTGTTGCAAACCATGTCTTTTCCTTAAGGAACACAGTGTGCCCATCTTCCAGTTGCTAATTTGAAAGTGGTGGAGCAGATGATTCACATCATTAATGTGAAACCGACAGATCTTCGGCAGCATAAAGCTTTAATGCCACCAAGGGTCAAAGTCTCAGAGAAATGTTACTGACATCTTGTTAAATCTTTGATACAAAGACTTGAAGCAGTTCTGAAAGAAAAAGGGGTTCCAATCAGATACTAGGAAGGTGCACCTAATAAAGGAGCCGTTGAGAGTGCATTTGAATTATCTTGTGGACTTTATACTGTTGTCTGTATTCCGGACCTGAACTCCATCCAAACACTGCAGCTTCTGACATTATATTTGCTGGATTATTGTCTTCTCAATAACTGCATTGCACCCCACTAACCACCATCATCCACATACCTCATCATATCATTTTAAAAAGCATTATATAAAAGCATATTTTATTATTGTGAGTCCCGGAGGCTTGAAGATTCTCTCACTCTGTTCTGCTGTGATCCAGTTTAAGAGGATGATTAGTCTATTTATTTATTTACTTGTAGTCAACAGAGCTACATACATGCAGTCTGTTTAAATACTCTCCAAAAACTCATTCTATAAAGTTAAGCTTCAAAGAGCTTTCAATGATATCTTCTGTAATTAGAAAGCGTAATGAAGAGAAAGCATAATGACCTGAGATAACTTCAACCTGATGATGGAGAGTTTCTCACTAAGTAGACTGGGTTACCTGTTCAGGCTCATCAGTGGTACAACATTTCACACTGAGCATGCCTCATTTCCCTAATAGCCGGTCCAGAACACAGAGATAGTTAAATTTACAATACGTGAATCCAGCTCAGTCCCTCTTTACATATTTGCAGGATACTCCACAACTCTGCTCAATGTGTAAATCTTGGCTTTGATGGAGGGTGTGCTGGCAAACGTTCAGACATTTCTGTTCCCGCGGAGTGACAGAACTGTTAATCTCCATCCGCCTTGATCATCTACGGTGCTGCATTATTCGGGTATTCATATGCAAAATGCACAGTCGAGCTAGCAGACTACATCTTTAAAGTAATTTGTTTGTTGTGATGGAATATGAGATAGCACAATAAGCCTCTGTGTTTTGGTACATAATGAGGCATGATCTATCATCCCAGAGATCACAGAAGTTTTGCTCATTTTATAAAAGCTGTGCCCGTCTCAAGATGCTTTTGCATTCATTGGATTCCTCTGTCATTTTTCAAAGCGTAAAGGAAGCAATTTCTAATTCAAAGGATGTGAACTGCCGAGGCAGTGACAGTGTTCAATTGAAAATATTTTTTTATACGTTTTCTGATTAGGATAATACCTAAATCTACCAGACAGCCAGAAATGCTATGATGAAAGCATTGACAATGAGCTTATTTTATTCTTATTAAAAATGTCTTTGTAATTGTGCAACTAGTGAAATGTAAACAAAGTCCATCATTTTAACATCTATTAAAACTTACAATGCCTTACAAAAGTATCCACACCCCTCAAACCTTATCACATTTGGTGTTGTATCATGTTCTGGAATTTGACTAGGCCATTCTAACACATGAATATGCTTTTATTTAAACCATTCCTCTGTAACTCTAGCTGGATGTCTAGGATTGTGTTGCTAAAGGGGGGCTCCGCCTTATTTTCAAGTCTTTTGCAGGTTTTCTTCGGGGATTTCCCCTTATTCTGCTTCATTAACCTTCCCATCAACTCTTAGGAGCTACCATGTCAAGGTTGAAATAAACCAACCCCACAGCATGATGCTGCCACCACAAGTGTTCAATGTGAGACTGGTGTGTTTAAGGTGATGTGCAGTGTTAGTTTTCTGCTACAGTATTTGGCATGGAGGTCAAAATGTTTTATTTTGGTTTCACCTCGCTCTCACCAGCTTCCATGTTCATTTTGAAGAAAAGCAATTCCACATCATATTGCAGCCACCACCATGCTTCACAATGGGGATGGTGTATTTACAGTTGACCTCTAGTGTCACTTTACTGCTACACAGGATTTTGCATGTAGGAAGAAAAGTGAAATTTTGGTTTCATCTGACCAGAGAACTTTGTTCCAAATGGTTGAAGTGTGCCCTTCGTAGCTTGTGGCAAACTGCAAACAGGACTTTTTAAGGCATTATCTCACCACACTCCCCCAATGCAAAGAGTTGTGGAGCGCATTACCAATTTTTATCCTAGAATCTCCCACCTAACGTATAAATCTCTCCAGCTCCCCCAGAGTTACCATAAGATTCTTGATTGTGTCTCCTATTCACTCATTGCTCAACCTGTTAGTGGACTCAAATGGCTAAGCAGGTGTGTGTTATATCCAGAGCTGCGTTCAGCTTGGTGTCTTTGTGCTTCTATGATAACCCCTCTCTTTGCAGGGTGTGACCAGTAGGTGAAGTCACTGCAGCTACAGCTCATTAAGGCTCATCAGGAGGAGCTTAAAGGGTTTCTGTGTTGACATGAGTGGTAATCAGACCCTTTATCTCTGTGTTTTGCTTCTCCTGAGTATCTTGACTTACCTCTTGCTATTTTCCCCTTGACAGAAAACATTTTCCACAAAAAGGCTTAGTTCCTGAAGTTCATTGCTCCTTTGGGTTTTTTGGACAATCCTTCCAAGACGTCCTGCCAAATCTCCACACCGTTACTCTGGCCACTCTTCTAGAACTTACGGCTGGGACTTTTCCAGCAACCATCTGCTGTACTCACTTGCCTGTCCACCTTCCAATGTCATCACCTGACCTCGCCACTGCCATAAACCTGTGGAAGGATTCAAAGAAATAATCACTACTAACACTATTCACCAAACTCCTACCACCCTCAGCTTCTGTGAACATATTCACCTCCTCCTGGGAGGAGTCCACTGTCCAACAACCAGTAAAAACTTTTCCTCATCTACAAAAGTTTGAATATCGCAGAAAAAAATTAAAATCTTTTGTCATTATTTTCAGAAATTGAAACTGTATAGATTTATTACACAGAATCAAATATTTCAAACCTTTATTCCATGTTAGTTTGAGGATTATGGCTTAAAGGTAATGAAAACCCAAAGTTCACTGTTTCTGAAACTTAGAATATTGTGAAAAAGAAAAATATTGGAAACCTAAGGTGTCACACCCTAATGAGCCAATTAATTGGAAATGCCTGCAAAGGTTTCCTCAGTCTCTAAATGGTCTCTTCTTCCTGAGTCGTCTGCTGTGTTCCTTGGTTTTGTTCTCTCTTCTCTGCAGCCTTCACAGAAACAGCTGGATTTATACTGAGAATCAATTACACATTGGTATGCTTTATTTTGCATTTAGGTGACCTCTAAAGGGGATAACGTTTACTGGATTTTATTTAGGGTAATCAGAGTAAAGGGATCTGAATTCAAATGCATATTACACTTCTCAAATGTGAATTTGTGACCAATGACCACAGGTGACATGTCCCAGATAAGCAGGTATAGATACTGGATAGATATTAGTAAATAAATTACTTTATATTTATGATTTACTTTGGGTTCTATAAAAAAATTCCCAAAAATACATACATGTCGGCACGGTGCTGATGGTGTAGGGGTTAAGCGCGCGACCGTATACGGAGGCTACAGTCCTCGAAGCGGCCATACCGGGTTCAAGTCCTGGACCCGGCATTTGCCGAATGTCTCCCCCTCTCTCTACCCCTCTTTCCTGTCTGCCTACTGTCAAAAACTAAAAGGCCAGTAGTGCTGAAACCCCCTCCAAAAAAACCATACATATGGTTAAAATGCTGAACATTTTAAAGACTTATGAATAGTTTACAAAGTGTATGGAAAAATTCGTGATTAGGAGATTTTACAATACAAATATGAAAATCAAATTTTGGCATTATTTCCTGGAGAACAACATTCAGAAATATATATAAACAGACATTTTCTGAAAACATTCAGACATCCTTTTGACCTGTCGACACTGCAGAAAACTCCAACAGCATTGCCTAAAATCCTGTTGGCACGCTCTGCAAAAAGGTACATATAAGAGCGAGAGATGGTGATGGCTAAGGAAAACATAAGATGGCACGAAGCCTGAACTGTCTGCAGGCAGAATGTCAATCAGAGAAACTGCCTCTTCAGAATAACAGCTGCTTCATCAACATTTCTCTGGCTTTGGTATGGTTTCAGCAGTACCAATGTCCTTTGAGGCATTTGCCGTTTAGATGTTGGAAATGTGATGTGCTGAAAATTGGTGAACTCGGTTGAAAATCCCTGCTAGTGAGAAAAAAATATTGACTTGTGCTGAAAGTAGAGACAAGCCTCTCGATTCTCCAACTGTCTCCGCTCGAGAAATGACCTTTCTGCCACTTTCTTGAGTGACCAACATGAGATTTCTCAGTTCACAAGACAGATTTTTCTGATATTACTTCAACAACTGCGATGAAACGTCTGAGGCAAAATTAAAGCTGCTGCACTCAATGCAAGTGGAGCAGACACATGAGATGAGCTTTTGAAGGATTTCTGTACTTTTGGACATGAATGTACAACTTCAAATTGTGTCTATAAGTAATTTGGCTGCAGCATGAAATCTAAACTAAAAATAATGTAACACCTTTTTTAAAAATGTGTTTAGGTGGATATATTACAAAAACAGCAGGTAGATTTTTTGTCTGTTTAAATAAAAGATAATTTCCAGTTTTGTTTGATCAATGCCTTTTATTTTTTATGTTTGGATCAGGATATTTTTGTAACAGAAATTAATTGCCTCATGTTTTAACATCACACTGCAAGGCTTTTCCATGGATTGCTGTATTTTTAAATTGAAATGAGGAAATTCAGCATCCCAGGAGATTTTCCTCCTCAGACATTCTTCGCTGTTTTAGTGATCAGATTTTGATTTGACAAGTCTTGACTGCAGGCAGGTCAGTTTATTACCCTAGAGTTTATTTTAGGTCATGCTGTTGCAGGACAAGCTGTGCACCAGCTGCAGAACATCAAAACCCATCAGGCTAAGTTCAGGGACCCCCAAGGGTGTGCACTAAGCCCACTAATGCAGAATATGAATCAAACCTCGTCATCAAATTCATTTATGACAAAACAAAAGAGACAGCTGTTGATCTGTGGAAAAGGCCTTCCAACCACCAACCCCTGTTAATTTGTGGGTCTGAGATGGAGGGTCAGAATCACAGTGTGAAGCCACATTCTTTAGTTCACCACATTTGACCAAGGTCTGGTTTCTGTCTGACCTGTAGAATCAAGAAATCCCTAAAATAAAACCTGTCTGAAAGCATGATGTAGTCTAAAAGGTCTCAAATGTCAACACATCATCCCCAGATTTAAGGAAATTCAGAAACAGATGAGGAACAAAGTTATTGACCTCCATCGGTGTAGGAAGGGAAACTAAGCCATTTCTAAGGCGTTGGGACTCCAGCGAACCACAATGAAAACCACTGTTGGAGAAAACATGATACATAGTGAAACTTCCCAGAAGGGACCTAGCTGCCAAAATTACTCTTGAAAACCAGGCTTCACTTTTCTCAGTTAAGGTCAGTGTTCATTACCCAAAAATGAAAGTCTGGGCAAAATGGCCTCTATAGATAACCAAAAATAACACCCAAAAAGGCCCATCTCACATTTACTAAAAAAACATCTCAATGATCCTCAAAGTAAAATATTCTCCAGACTGAAAGGTGTGTGTCCAATTACATCAGGTTTGGTCAAACTAAAGTCCTTTAAGGAAAGGAACATCAAACAGTTCCAACCTGCATGACTTGCTGTGACTAATGGAACAAAGACTTCTGCTCTACAGCAGGAAATCCTGAAGGAGAATATCCTGCCATCAGTTCGAGACCTTAAGACCAAACACACCCAAATGTGTTCGGTCTTGAGTGGTTGATTTGGCACAACCAGTTATGAGGTTTTGAGAGCAATTACGTTTCACGTTGATTTTGATAGCTTTTAACTTTCAAAAAATTTAATCTGGAAAATGCATTTTGTTATCGGGTTATCATTGTCTAATACTAATTAGTTTTATGTTACATTTACATAATACAAAAAACCAAACCAATTTTGTAAAGGGGTAAGTACTTTTTACAGCACTACGTATGTTATGCCGTCAAATCCATTGTAATACTATTTACTCTGTTGTACTTCTTACATGCACCTTGAGTCCACACAGAACATTTCTTTCAATATTTCCCATGTTTGGTAGAATGATGAGAAAGTCGAGTTATACTGTTGCATTTTGTAATGATTTAACTGAGATAAAACAAAGCTTTATAATAAAAGACTTGGCCTAAACAGCAGTATATATATAGGCTATAATTTTACTCTGCATTAACAGTGTTGACCGTCACTCTTGAATACTAATGCAAATTCTAATAAGCCAATTGTTCTCTTTTCCTTTTAGGCCTGGAGGACTGAGCTTCTTTCATTTCTAAAAAAATTATGAAAAAATTTCAACTACTTTCCTTTCAGCCTTTGCTTCAGTCCACCTTAAATGTTGGCCCAGAAAAGCCAGCTGCATGGCTTACTCAGTTTTATCTTTGCATTTCTCTTTTGATGGCAAACATTTTAAGCTACACATTTGGAAGTGAATCGTGGTCCCCAATGGTGGTTATTAAAAGATTTAATTTGCTTTGATTTTTATGAAATCTTTTATTATACTTAACTCAACTTAAAAGCCTAAGGGTTTGTAGACATCACATAATCAATGTTTCCTTTTTGTCCCGTTGAGCTTTTTAAGAATGCTGCAAATCTTTGAATGATAAGTCTCCCTACTTCTTTGCTATATTAAAACAAAAAATGATATTGAACCTTTTGTCCACATAAGTCTCCCACAAAAGGAAGACACTTTCTCACCCTGTTACTAACCTCCCGATAAATAATCTTGTTAGATCTGTTATATTCCACATTATGCATTAAACATTGATACTACTAATTTTTAACGTCACATCCAAAGTCAGGTTTTGTTTTATTTATTGATTGTTCTCCTTATTTTGACAAATTTGACATTTTTGTGATGCCTTTCCACCATATTAACACTAACCTATATTTTCTGCTCCTTTGCTTTAATGCTCTTTTGCACATTGTGCAGATATTTTACATCACAACCCAGCTCAGGTATATTTTTTTTACCGAAGCGCTCTCTCCAAAGGCCATTCAATACCAGGTGGCTTCTTATTTAGAAGTGTGCACCTCTGTTCCCAGTCTTGACCCAATCGATTTTTCTCCTGGTTGCCCTCGATTGGCCATCTGACAGAGCTCTAGTCCCACCTTTCATATAAAGTTAAACTTAGCTGGCCTTTTCAGTGGCAACAGAAGAGATGGGATGAGAAGGGGGGAAGTGATAGTTGTAGAATAAACCAAAAAATATGAAAGAATTTCACTTCTCAGCTTTTCTGTGTTCTGTTTACCTCGGAAGTCAGAAATATGATCTGGAAATCGAGTCACATCCAAACCCAACTGTGTTCCAACTGCAAGTTAAAAAGAGAAGCGAATTTTAGCAGTTTAAGCTAAAAATGCTTTTCTCTGCATTAAAATACCATGGCAACATGCACAAACTTGCAAATTGATTGTATCCTAGTTCTATTTGGTACTGAAATCATTTATAGTAACCTCTGACTTTCCAAGTCAGAAGCCGCAATGCATACCGGTGGCAGTTGTACTGCTTTATTGGACAGAGTGGATGGAATAAAATAAAAAGGAAAGCTGATGCAGTCAACATGAGGCTTTCAAACTTAAGAACACAGTATCAACTGCTAAGCATGGTGGTGGCACATTCATGCTGTGGAGCAATTTTGCTGTCGGTGGTACTTGTACATTGGATGAGCTTAGGCTTTCAAACTTAGGAAGCGTGTATCAAACGCAAAGCAGGGTGGTGGGTGCGTCATATTGTGGGTATGCATTGGTGCCAGTCATACTGGTGTACTGCAAATAATGATGTGCTCAAGGAGTCCAGGTGAGGCTTTCTAAATAAGAAGCCTGTACCAACTGTCAAGCAAGTTGGTGGCACCATCATGCTGTGGGACGGTAGTCTTCTACTAACTCAACAGTGAGACAATTGAATCAGGGCACAATTGGGGTCTTCCAATTGGACAATGGTCCCAACACACACTTCAGAATTGGCTTTGGAATTGATAAGGAAGCTTACGTTTTTGGAATGCTCTGGCCTCGGCCATATGGAAAACGTTTAGCAACATGCTCAAAAGCCAGGATAACAATCCGTTTAAAAGGAACTCTACCAGTTTTGCAACCAGTCAAAGATGAAACCATAATGATGTCAGAAATGTGGTGGGGGTGAACTTAAAAGAGATATTTAACCAAATATTAGAGGTGGTGTGTCCTGAATGGATAGTTTTGACTAGTGTTGATTAAAAAAGGAATCCGCAATAAATTAACTGAATTTTTATGTTGTATGATAATTTTACGTGGAAAAAAGAAAAGTTGAAATAAATCATTAAAAGTTCCAAATTAAAATACCATTTATGCCTGTATGTAAACGTCTCACTGGAGCTGTATCTCTACCTGTTTCTCAGCCTAAGGCTACAGACATGCTGCATCTTTATTTATAATCCAGGTATAAATAGATATGTAAAACCCTCATCACCTAAATCAAAAAGCATACAGGAGATCGAGCAGACTGGCACTGCCTTTTTCTGCTCAAATAAAAAAATTCCAGGTTTTTTTTTTAGAAGAAAAGTGCAACATAAACGGAAAACGCTGTGAGAAATAGACAAACACAACAATGAGTTCTTCCAGGAGAAACACCTTCATATCTAACAAAATGCCATTTGTGACACAGCCGTGTTTGTCCTTCTTTTTTTCCATTAAGCACTCTGAGAAGCTTATAGCTGTGAACATAATGACCCAATAGTTCATTCAGGCATGAAAGAAATTAAAGTAGGATCTGAACCATCAAGCCTATTGCCATGAAACAGAACTATCTGAGAGGACAGCAGGGGTAATGGCTCCTGATGCTCCCGCAGCCTCATCTCTTCATCTCTCCATCTCTCTGCCTGCTGCTCTTATCTTGGCAGGCACATCATCCCTCTGGACAATTGCAGCGTACAATTTGCAGCTCAAAGCCTGAAATTTTGCTCAAGAAAAGCGTCTCCTGCTGCTGCCACTATTGATGGCAATTTCAAAGTTGCGCATCCTGAAAAAGAAAAACCCCCAAACCTGCGTGGTGATATGTCAAGTGAGAATCTGAATCACACGAGTTAGAGTGGAAATACAGTAGATCTTTAAATGGCTGAGATGCTGGTGGGGGTTGGAGGGAAGGAGGGGGGGTGTTCTGATGTAACCTGGACCCAGAAACCTGAGAGAAGACCTCGTCATCTCCTTACTGGAGCCTAAAATATTGTTTATAGGTTTCATCAACCAACGCAATCCGCCAGCAGCTTTGATTGATGCACGAGGCCTCACCATGGCAACCTGCATGCTGGCAGGATGAGTGACTTTGGCAGAAAAGCATCTCCTTCTGGATCATCAGGACCACCTAATGGCTGTGTGAGTGTTTGCCTCTATGCGAGCACATAAGCGCTGAGACGGGTCGGGTTTTTTTCTTGGCTAACCGCTCGAATGCCGCCCACTCGAAGGGTTAATCAGGTTTGGCAGTGTGAAGCTGACAAGGATTCATATTGTTCCAAAGGAATGGAATCTGAGCAACATTAAGCTGAAAATGTCTGAAGGCTAAAGCTTACAATATCTGATGCATTTTGACAGATTAGTGATGATTAAAAGCAAAAAAATAGTGTGATTGATAATTCACAAGTGCATCTCAATAAACAACATACGAAAAGTGAATCACGTACTTCTGTTCAAAAAGTGAAACACAAAGGTTTATTACACACAGTGACATAGTTTAAATGTCCATTTGTGTTAATTTTAGTTGTTGTGGTTTACAGCTTCTGAAAACCCTAAATTAATTGAATGTTACCTAAGACCAATAAATTAAGAAGAATTTTAATGCAGAAATGTCAGCCTACTCCCTACATACTTCCCAGCCTATGCACTAAATACACTATATACAGCCAACACTTGGTTGGGGCTCCTTTTGTTTATGTANTGAAATATTTCAGTTAGTGTGCAATGAATCTAAAATATATGAATGTTAAATTTTCATCATGACATTATGGAAAATAATGAACTTTATCACAATATGCTAATATTTTGAGAAGGACCTGTATTTGCATGAATTGCTGCATCAATGCAGGATGGCATGGATGTGGTCAACCTCTTGCTCTGCTGAGGTGTTAAAGAATCTCAGGGTGCTTTTATAGCAGCCTTCAATGTGTCTGCAATGTTTGCTCAGGTCTCTCATTTTCCTCTTGACAACACTCCATAGATTTCCTGTGGGGTTGAGGTCAGGCCTTTATTCTTGCCAATCAAATGCAGTAACAGTAACACGATGGTCATTAAAGCAGGTATTGGTACTTTTTGCAGGGTGGTGCCAAGTCCTACCGGGGGAAAAAACAGCCAAGAGAGAGAAAAATGAGGTGCCCTAACTTTTCCACTGACTATTGACTTGATGAAAACACAGTGGACCAACACCAGCAGATGACATACATTCCTAAATCATTACTGACTGTGGAAACTTACTAGTGGACCCCTCTTCTAGTGCCTCTTCTCTCTTCCTCCAGACCCAAAGATTTTGATTTTCATGAAATTCTCTGAGGAGGACATAAGACTACTAAGCAACATCCCAGTCCTTTTATCCTGTGCCCTGGCAAGATACTTTCTGATGGCATCTTATGTTCAGGAGCATTTTAACATAAGAAATGTGACACGTGCAGCCTATGTCCCAGATATGTCTGTGTGTTGTGGCTCTTAAAGCACAGAGTCCAGCTGCAGTCCATTCTGTTTGAAAGTCCCAGAAAACGCTTACATTTTGCTTCACAATCCTCTCAAGCCTTTTCTCCCACACTTGTCCTTCCACTAAACTTTCCATTGCACAGGCTTAGATGAAACACTGAAGACTCTGTTTCTTTAGCAGAGACCTTTTGTTAGTGACCATCTGCTGGACAGCTGTCAAGTTAGCAGCATTTGACCTGATTGTATAAGTCATAACCTACACTTCTGTCTTAATAATCCTTTTTAATTTGTCAGTCAGTCAGTCATTTTCTCTACCACGTATTCCATAGTGGGTCACGGGGAAGCTGGTGCCCATCTCCAGCAGTCTATGGACAGGTCGCCAGCCAATCACAGGGTATCACCCAACCACCATGCACACACTCAACTAAGGGCAATTTAGAGTGACCAATTTACCTAACAGGCATGTCTTTGGACTGTGGGAGGAAGCTGGAGTACCCAGTGAAAACCCACGCATGCACGGGGAGAACATGCAAACTCCATGCAGAAAGACCCCCGGCCAGGAATCGAACCCAGGACCTTCTTGCTGCAAGGCAACAGTGTTACCAACTGTGCCACCGTGCAGCCCCCTTTTTAATTTGTCTTATATGACTTTGTAATTTTAGAGAATTGGAATTTTGTTTTCATCAGTCCTGAGCCATAATTATCAAAATTAACAAAAATAAACAGTAAAAATAATAAAAAATAAAAATCACTCTATATTGATATATTGAAATGCATCTGTAGCTTTGGCCAGTCAGATCTTTGTGTTCAACTCGTAGCATAAATGTTAGCTCTGTAGATCATGCACTTCCCAGCCATTTAGCTGAAGAAGACACCACAGGCAGCACGTTTTGTATACAGCATCTAGTAGAGCCACTACGCCCTCTTCTGGCTAGACTACTAACTGCAGGCAGATTTGGGTGCATCTGATTTCTCTGTAGCCTTCATTAAATCAACATCACAGGAAAGAATTTCCATTGATCGACCATGTGTTGCTTTTTGTTACCACAAATTGCATTGTTTTTAGTACATTTAATTGAATTATGCAGGAATGTTGTTGGACACATGCAGAGTTCATTTTGTAAGCTTTTTACGGTTTCTCCATACTGTTACCAAACTGCAGCTAGGAATATACTCCTCTCTTTTAAGTCAGTGTAAAGTACGTTTTCCACAGGGTACCTGGAGGCTTTTTCTGTTATCTTCATCTCCCCAGTGGGAGCCTCTTTGCCATATGAAAACTTATTTGATGGTTAAGAATTATAAGAAAAACTCTCTTTGACTCTCCTATGGTAATCCACTTATAATGCAAAGATTATACACCATCCATCATCAGCTTACATATAAAAACGTCAGCAGCGTCTGTGGTGTATATTTGGTGCAACCCACGCAATGAATGCCTGTGGCAGAGTTTATGTAAATAGAGCATTTGAACTGTGGGAAGGGGCAATCAAAGAAACTCCCTGTGAGACAGCAACTCAGCTCACTGAAGCTGAAAAAAGAGAAAACTTTCCAACTGTTCCCAAGTGCATTTTTTTTTTACACCGTTGGTGGATTTTCAACCTTCAAGAATGCCGCCTTCATTCAGATGCTTTGTATCAAACAAAGAACCTTTTGATAGCAGAATCAGTCTTGGAAAGTAAAGCTTTGAAAAGAGAAGAAAGCATTCAGTAGTGTGCAAGTCTAGAGCGATGCCTTATTTCTCTAAACTTTCTTTCTAAACCAGGCTTTCCTCTGATCTCTTCAAGTGGCCTTATTGAAGAGTTCCTCAGGCTTCCTTGACATTTTTGAAGATTTTCTTTGGTTTTAACTTACTTTTATACCCAAAACCGTTTACAGGGGAATGTTTTTATTTTTTAAATTAAATCTGGTTAAATAATTATTTGGGAGTAAAACAATGCTGCAAAACACAAAGGATGGACCAGTGTTGTACCTGTCACAAAGACACAAACCGCTTCTTTTGAAAGAAAGCTGAAAACGTGGCATACAAGATACATCTCACAAGGTCTCTGTCAGGTCTTTATTGAATGTTATCCTATTTTCTTAAGCCTATAAATGCCAAAATGTGTTAATTTTGACATCCACATTTTTGGGATCACATCTCTTTAACAAAGTTGGCCCTTTCCTTAAAATAACAATCAAATTATGTCAAACTCTATATGTGTCTCATGCCCTCTGTTGGAGGATGTAAGTGGGGAGTGCTTGTGTTGTACAAAATTCCAATATGACTAAATGCACCTTCCAGGACACTGTTGTGACAGCTGGTGTCCTGCAAGGTTTAGATACATTTCTACGTCAACACCCCAGAATTAAATAATTAATTAATTAGCAGATGACATGATGAGGAGGTAATTCAGCCATTTGCTTCAGGTTTATTGGACCAGGGACATATTGCGAAGTTGCAGAGACATTTACGTAGAGGACGCCGAGCTAATTTTCTTAAATACATCACAAAATATACTGATAAATCATTTATTGACCATCTATAATAGACAAATGTCAAATTCAAATAATATTTCTTGTGTATATAAAGTTTAAATGTATTGGAGTTTTTACTTTAGTATTAATGGACAAATTAAGCCATGAAATCCTCTAAAAACAACTTGTTTACTAAACCATAAAATATACCTATATACCTGAAGTATCACAGCAGATGTTCTTTAGTATTTAAAAAGGGAAAGCAATTTTTTTTTTTTTTGTATAGCACATTTCAACAGCAAGACAATTCAAAGTGCTCTACATGATAAAAGGACATTGCAGTTACCAAAAAAACCAAAAAAAAGTACATTGCAGTAGCATGATAAAATAAAGTAAAGAAAAGTCTCAAATTAATGAAGGCACTCGATGTTTTTAGGCCTATATTTTCTTAACATGCAATCAGTATAAAGCATTTAATATTGTTTTTCTTGTTGACTTTTTAAAAATGTTTTAAAAATAGTAACTTTCTTAGTTAACAAGGTCTTTATAGTACATTCAAAACTGCTTCTTAGATGGTGTGTGGAGCCATCTTGAATGCTTGGCGCAGGTCACTTGTAGTACTTAGAGCTTCCAACAGAGGGCACAAGACAATTATGGGATGTAATACAGCAGCTTTTCGAGGAAAATACGTACTTTATGTTACCATTTCCAGTACACCCCTATTAAAAAGTATAATTTCTAAAACAATCAGTTATTTTAACAGAACCTTCTCTAATCTTGCCAATATAGGACTTTAAAAAGTTCCAGTTAGAAGTCATCTTAGAAGTGTACTGCCATCTTGGTTTTTTAATAACAACTAACATTTGCACAGTGTAGTACTCAGATTCTCCAGAGGGCAGAAAACAAGTTTATGATGAAGACATCAAGTTTCTGAGAAATGTACAAACTTTGTCATAGAGGTAGAAGTCTCAGAAATTAATTAAATGACACGGCATTACCTGATTAATTTACATAAGAACCCTTTGCCATTGACAAAAATGGCACCTTGATTTTGAAATGCAGTCACAGTAAAACAAAGAATAAGAAAGATGTGTAAAAAAGCAGACAAAGTCCAAAGAAAAACATTGAAAGATCCACAGAAATCCTAGAGAACTATCGATCCATTCCAAGACAAGAAAACCTGTCTCTCTCTAAGGAAAGTATAAGAATAATAAAGGTAGATTCAAACTTCTAAACAGCCACCTGCTGTATCGCTTTCAGACAGAAACCATCTCACTTCTCCTCTGGCTCTGAGCACCAAGGTATAGTTCACCGATCAGCTGGTGCTGAGTGCTAATAGCAATACTGGGAAGATCTGGTATGCAGTAAGATAATTAAAAGCCTACAGATTCTCGCAGAGGCACAATCTAGAGAAACTGAAAAATCGTGGCTCAGACATGTAGGCAAGATGCTGTTGATAGAGGCAGCTGGAGTCAGATATAGGGGCAGAGAATAAAAGGTCTGTCAAACACTGTAGATGTCATTTTAACAAACACTGAGTCGACCCACTGAAGCCCTCATCTTATCTCGAGCTTATTCAGCCCACTGTCAGTGTAAAAACACACAGCCCTGTCTATCCACTTTGAAGGTAGCTCTGAGCTTTGTTATATATGGGCTAACAGTCACACCATGTCTTTGGGTACATCTGAATAAAGTAGTATGAGCATTTAGATATGTTCTGTTGGCTCTGCTCATTACAAACAGATGAACATGCTCAATCAAGAAGTGGTAAGAAAATAGCAAAGATTTCATAAATCTGAAAACATCCTTTAAAGAATCTTTGCTCCCAACAATCCAGGTCAGGTTTAATCAGTCTAACTGAATCTTCTGTTACAAATAAGTGAATAAGCTCATATTTGCACCTAAACTGTGCATAAGAACCTGGAACTCTTGCAGAGTTTAAAATGTTAGACCCAACAGCAGCTAATGTAAAAACGTGTCCGTCTTCCTTCCCACAGTTTGGCATATTAAAATACATGTTTTTTAATATGTAGGTTTATAGAATTCTCCTTTAGCACAGAGAAGAAGAAACATTTATGTCCAGTGAGGAGTTTACATTGACTTATTGTGGGTATGATCCTCACTGATTTTAGGCATCCAAACAAGTATCAGATTTATTGTTATTATGATAGAATAAGAAACAACTTCAATGACTTTTTTTTATTAAACAAGTGAGAATTTATCATGGACGTTTTCTAATGCACAGGGTGAAAATAAAGCTTACAGGGTAAAAGAGATACATACACCCAACAATATAGGGAGGAAGTAGCACCTTAACCACTGGCTTTTCAAACCCATGAACAACTTTTATGCATAGTTCCCACAATTTCAGTATAGTGGAGGTTAGAGCTTTACAGAAGCTTAATGTTAGTCTGCTTTATCAATCATTGTCCTTCCAGGACACACAGGTGGGTCCAAATTCAAGCATCTAGCCATCAGTTTGAGGCGAAGTTAAATAATTTGTAGGCAACTCCTCCATTATTCCACTCACTTAGTCCACTACATGTAAAGAACAGGGAGTAAAACAGACCCACAGCAAGATCCTACCACCACCGTGCTTCACAGTTACTGCGATGTTGCTGGCTTTGATAGCTTTACCTTCAGTCCGTCAAACATATCTTTATTAATCATGGCCAAATATCTCAATCTTTGAATTGTCAGAGCATAAAACCATTCTCAAGAATTTTTTTTCCCATGTAGCCAACTTTTTTCTTGGTGAGGTCAATCTCAGTCAGCGTTGATACAAAACTGGATTCACTGCCGAAAGTGTAAGCTGTGGTGATTTCTGGGGTTGTTTCTCAGGCATCCCAACCATTTTCCTTTCATCTTAGTTTGGGTCAAAAGGTTTGAACGTGCACAAAATTGGGGAATGCAACAGGACAATGATCTCAACATTACTTAGGCCAACATTAACTTTCGGCAGTGTCCTTCCCAAAACCTCAAAAAAAATGGACCAACTTTGAATAGTTAACCACCGGATGAGTGGTTAAATATCAGAATCACTCCAAAAGCTTGTAGAGGTCTACAAAAACTGAATTAGGGTGCTAAAGGACAACTGACCAAATATTAGTAGGAACACTTTTTTATTTTAGTCTGACTGTATAATTTTGACTCAATGTGGAATAGAGAAAATTCACAATAAGTTCAAACTTAAGCATTCAATGCTTGTTTTCAAAATCACAGATGTTATTTTGTATTATTACTAACCCTCCCTGGAAAATGGTTAAAAAAAAAAATCATAAAAAGAACAAATTTGAGATATTTTAATGCCCATGAGGATTGGGTGTTAGCTTCTCAGACCAATATAAAGACGTTGAATCTATTCATTTTTTTCTACAAATGCTACTAACAAACAAATTTAAGATTTAACCATTTTGGGATATGGGCCTCTTCCTTGCAAGGTCAGTTTTGTATGCTGGTGCTGAAAAATTTCCTGTAAATGGGTACATAAATAGGAACCAAATCAAAACAATGAACACTTAAAGTCGCCAAAGAAATTTTGTTAATTAAGATTGGCAATATTTACAAAAGCTCCACTTATTAAATCTTAAAGCTCTAGTGATTGAAATAGTCATAAAAGAGTTTTCTTGTATCATAATAACTTCAGGAATCTGTACAAAGTGTAACTCAGAAATATCAAACCAAGATTGGGAAACACATCAAAACACCAGAATAATAATAAAAAATATATATATATTGACTTTACACCTCTATACAGAAGTCTGATACAAAATATTTCTGGAGATTTGTTGAGGCGTTGCTTTTCTGTATGAAAAAAGGCACGTTAGACAAAAAAAAAACAAACTCATAGCATGCTCAGCTCTTATAAAATACAGAAAAGTGGGTTTCTTCTTCAGTTTAGCATCCTTGAGACATTATGTTTTCCTTATTCTCTCTGGTCTGAATAAACAGACCTAAAATCTAAAGTCCTCTGAGGAACAACAACCACATGCGCACCCACAAACACATACATATGTAAGGTAGATATCAATATATTACTGTGAAAAACTCCTGAATCACTCTTCCTAAATTTATGGTAATCTAGTAAAATGGACTCGATTATTAGTTGTACAGGCTTTCTACAGGGTTTTCCTCAGGGCATTAGCTACATGTTCCATCATTTTCTGTCCAGTTCTTACTTGAGGAAATGATATGGATCTGCCAATAACAAACACAACTGCATCACATTACTAATTTCTTTGGTTAAATGTGTGAAAATAAGTAGAAAATTCAGACCAGCTTAAGGATAAGGCTTTTCTTAGGTGTCCAAAAACAGGGCTTTGCTGGATTTATTCATCCAATTATTAAGGCTATTATATTTCATATACTGCTAACCTACTATCAATCTAGTGCCTATTCTTGTTGGGCCCACCAAGTAAAGATGAGTAAAGCACATGAAGCAGCATAATCTCACACTGATATTATAGAAAAATCAAACCTATTGTGGGGTCTCCATCTCCAGTCATCAAGAGCCACCATCCTGCAAAGTTAAGATGCATTCCTGCTCCAGCACGCCTGAATCAATTTTTCCTGAATTATCTTCTGCAGAGTTCTGGTAACGAACCATTCATTTGATTCAGCTGTGTTGGAACAGGGGTACCGCTAACAGTTGCAGGATGGTTGCTCTCAGAGACTGGAGTGGGAGTCCTTTGCTTTGTGTCAGTAAATTTATCCTGTGGGGAATAAATACCGTAATAAAACACAGTTTGTAATAAAATCAATCCACAATATTTAGCACCCTTAACTATTCCTAAAATGTGTGTAAGTGAACCATTTTTGACAAAAACATCATTATTTACTTTAAGTTCATCTGATTGTCTAGGAACGTTTAATAAGGAATTCATACCTTTCTGTTTCAGTCTGATGAGTATCTGAATTAATTAAAAAGTAGGCCATGTCATCAGTTAAACTTGCAGTTACAAGCATCCTGCATGCAGAGGCAAGTAAATCCTTATCTGTGCAGACAGCATAGCGTAGCGTGAGATTTAGATATATTATTAGTCATTGCTGTGATATTTGAGTCCCAGCTGTGTCTGTTCTGTAGTAGTGCCATGTAAAATATACATGCTGTGTAAACAAAGCATCTGATTTTCTCTGCATGTCTAGAAAAACTGTAGCAGCCTGGCTTATCGATCAGTGAAACTGTGTATGGTACAAAGTAATATTTGCTGAAAAGCATTTATTATTCTTGGGCAATGTGTCCTAGCCTGGGGTCTGCAACCATTTTTAACCCTCGCTCAACAAAACGTTCATCTAGACCTGCAAAACCTAGGTTGCCAACCCCCTATTCTAGGCCGTTAAAATGAAAGACAGTTTTGCATTAGATTGATTTAATGCTATGTCACTTCCTCCTGCAAACAGCGGTGCTACAGTTTAAATGGGTCATCATTTCTTCTGGCCTGTTTGGTGCAATAAAAGTAAAAAAAAAAAATCCAACAGATGTGTTTTTTAGTTTTAAAATAAAATCACACCAGAAAAGCCAAACAATTATTGGAAATAGCTGCTAGTTTAAAACGATTTCTAGAAAAGCTTGACAGGAAAGGGACCTTCAATGCATGTATGCTGAAGTGACATTTTGTTCTATTGGTTCAATTTTTTTTAAAAATAATAATTTAAAATCAGCAGGGTTAGCAAACGGAAACATTATTTATTGTTTAACTTGCCTGCCACGACATCCTAGGACCCAACACCCCTAATGCCTCAGAAGTTGCACTGACTGCCATTCAGACCACAGTCTACTTTCGCCCAAAAGGGGTGTGGATGTTACAGTAGAGCTAAGGACTAATAGGGGTACATGGGAGGTAAAAAAATCTCCAAAGCTTCCTCTTAGACACTTGCAGCAAAGAGCATTAGTAACACAAAGTCTCCAATATATATTTTAAGGCTTATACACATCTTTACCAGGTATCCCAATAAAAGCAAAAGACCTGGTCGTTTATTAGTTTTACTTGTCCACTTTCCTCATATAGTTGTAAAGTCACACCATTCCTCCATTTTTTAGCTAAATGCTCCTTTAAGAAACTCAATGCTGGTGCAAAAATACTATTTTATGCTTTCACAGAAGGTAACTTTGGCACTTTTTGCAGATATAAGTAACGTAATAAGCATAAACAATGTTACCCTATAAGGATACATCTTTAACTGGTTCTTACCCTGTGAGAGTTCGATGCCTTTCATTGGTGAATGGAAAGCACACTTTTCTTTGGATTCATTTAAAGAACTGAACAAAAATTGAGCTAAAAAAGGTAACGATCTTCTGGAAAGATGGGAGAAAATTTGGTTGAAACAACATTATGAACAGAAGGAAATGAGGGTGGGTAAAGAGTTTTGGACAGAATTGCATCCGCTCCTCATTCACGTATTTATAAACAGTTCATAGTCCTTGCGAAGTAATAACCTTCCCTGCACATTACATCGCTGCATAGATTTTCATTTTTCTGTGAGTTATTTTATTCACAGAAATCCACCTTGCATTGTTTTTCACGACATTCATCCAAAACCATAGATGCAATTTAAAAACAATATAGGCACTTGAATACAAAATAAGCAGTATATTAGTGTATTAAATTTCTCTGTAATTTACATTGCCTCCTTTTAAAATGTGTGCAGTCCCTTTATTTTTTATACCTGAAGTTTTTAGCTAAAGCTGAAGGTTCCATCCACTTTAGTGTGCATACATATAAATTCTTATTTATAAAGTGCAGATAGTACTTGGTGAAAAATGATGCATTATTTGATTTCCCATGTTTGTTCCTGACTTGATCCTGATAATTTGTCTGGTAACAAATGACTGTCATGTAGGTCATCTTCCAGTTCATCTCCTGTATCACACATCTGATGGAATAAACAGCTCGTCTACTGAAAGTCCTTCCTTTCCAAGCTGTTTGGTTGTAATGCCTCAGCCACCCTGGTGGGGGCAGCGATTCTGTTGAGAGGTTACTTCTCATCCACGACAATGATTTCCTCCAGGATCTTCTCCTCTGAGTCGGAGCAGTCTGACAGCTTGTCCTGGTCCTCTATGTCGTCAAAGCGCTCAGCGATGCACTGTGCTGTGAGGCGGGCCTCTGGGTCGTGGTCCCAGCACTCCTCTATAGAACCACACACCATCTGGATGCCCTGCAAGGTGACAAAAGTGACAGTCAGTCACAGAGATAGACTGTGGAGCGCAGGTGCAGACTGCTCAACACACCAACCTGACATTCCTTCCTACTTCTACTTACAATAGAAAATATTCAGAACATCAATATCCATTCATAAGCTATTATTTTTTTTGTGATGAAACCAAGGAGAAAAAAATTACTTTTAGTAACTGAGCAAGTTTAGCTGTACTTTTACTGAAGAAACCAAATCTGAGGCAAATCAATTCTTTCTATTGTTGGAAACTTTGGAGGGCTGATTACCCCAGAAATGGACCCTTTGCCAGTACAAGAGGCTAATCTCCAGATTTAAAAAGGGTTTTAAAGAGAAAAAAGCATAACAACGATAGACCGTTATTATCTCAAAAGTTGATTTTTCAAGAAATACTCATTGAGTCTCAAAATTATTCATACCTTCATATTCATACCTAAAATTTAGATTTCAAATTTTATTCAACCAATACGTTCGTTTCTGGCTGGAAATTAGACAGGCATCTCATAGTAAAACATAATGAATAGAGTGCAGATTTAATAAAAAATCAATTTTTCTCTACATTTGATTAAAAATGACTTGTTGAAATTTATTTATACCCTTCTCCGTAATCAAATCTTTCTTGGCATTAGAGCAACCAAACACTTCTTACAATCACTGACCAGCTTTTTGTATGTTTCCACTTCCACCTCTTCAAGTCTGCTTCAGCTGCAAAAGTTGAGCCCAATTCTTTGCTAGATTTTTCATTTCAAAGAATGCTACATGGTTTCAGTAATGTATGTAACTGGGATATTGTGTGATAGACCAGCATAAAGTAACACATAATTGTGAAATGGAGGGAAAATGGTCTCAACCACCTTTTCACTGTTGAATTAATTTTTTGCAAAATGGCTGCAAACCTCAGTCAGATTGGTGTCTGTGTAATATAATTTACAAGTCTTGCTTCAGCTTCATAATCTCAATTTGCTTTAGCCCTGCGCTTTGACTTGGCCATTCTAACACATAAAACCTTTCGATTGTAGCTCTGTCTGTATGTTTGGGGTCATTGTCCTGCTGAAAGGTAAACCTTCTCCCAAATTGTTAAACTTGCAGTTTATGTAGCTTAGTTATCCTCAATCAAAAAGCATCCCCACAGCTCGAGGTTGTCACCACCATGCTTTTACCGATGGTGTTTTCAGAGCAATGCACAGTGTGGTAGTTTTCTGCCAAATATAGCATTTTGCACATAGGGCAAAAAGCTAGATTTTTGGTGTTGTCTCACCAGAACAACTTGGCCCAGATGTTTGCTGTATTCCTTTCATGGTTTGTGGTAAACTTTAAAAAACTATTCCTATAGGTTTCTTTTAACAGTGGATTTTTTTCTTGCTATTCTTCCCTGATTAATGTCAATTTAGGTGGATAAATAACCATGTCTTGGTAAGTTGTCCATTTCCAGATGATGGACTGAACAATGATCTGTGAGACGGTTGAAGCGTGCGATAATCTTTTATAACTTCAACTTGCTTTAAACCTCTCCACAGCTTCATCCCTGACCTGTCTGCTGTGTTCCTTGGTCTTCATGATGCCGTTTGTTCACTAATGTTCCATAACAAACTTATGAGACCTCACAACAACTGGATTTATCCTGAAATTAAATCACACAATGGTGGACTCCATTTACTAACTATGACATCTGAAGGTCTTGGTTGCAGTTGATGTTGCACTACTTCGTGCTGGTCTACGACATGAAATCCTAATAAAAGACACTGAGGTTTGTGGTTGTAATGTGACTAAATATTGATCGGTATGAATACTTTTGCAAGGCGCTGCATCTGTATTTGAAAATAACTAAGTTAAAAAGACACGCATACAGATTTTCAAACACATTGTTATGAAAGTGTGGTGCCTCTTACTGTGTGATTCGTCCAGCTGTTGGGGATCTCAGGTCTTCCTCTGTCTCGGAGAACGCTGTCCTTCATGCTCTCAACACATGGGTGTTCCCTCAGGTTCCCAAACGGGGGCTTGTACTCCTTCACCTCTGTATGAAAGATCACACAAACAAGGTACAAAAGCAAAAAAAATTACCTTCACTCTTAAAAATTGTGGGCTCTTTTATCCAAGCAAAAACCTTTGAAACAGATCTTGCCAACTGGCAGATACAGCTCTGCAGTGCAGATGACAGTGGCCCATTGCATGTTTCATCTTCTTAATGATCCGTTACAATTTTTGTTCGGAACTTCTCTTGAAACCACAACAAAACATGCAACTGGAAAGGGAATACTGCGCTTCACTTTAGGCAGCAAAGCAATGTTCAGTGTTTAGAAAATCTGTAAAAAACTGCAAACCTTTTCTCCAGACTATAATGCGATTTTGACAACAGGAGTGAGAAGACGCAGCCCTCTTTGGAATTAAGCGACTCAGCTGCACTTTGCAGTTAAACTACTTATGTACCCACAGTTCCTCTTCCATCTATTCAAGTTTGCTTAAAAACAAAGATTTTTGTGTGCTTGCCTATGCCTGCCACATAGGATTTAAACTTTTCTATAAACTGACCCCAGAATGCAGGGTACACACATCTAGCTCTCATTCCTTACCGTGATATATATGAGCTGATTTGTTTTTCAAAACTGGACGTTAATGGTATCTTTAACCTGTTATATCCTTAACATAACATGTTTTAGACATACAAATTGATGTGTAGCTACAAGGAGGTTCTTCCAACTACAGTTGAAGAATTATTTTAAGATAGATACAGTGGTTACAATAATAATGGTCATTGA
Source organism: Characodon lateralis (assembly GCA_036250325.1). NCBI lineage: Eukaryota > Metazoa > Chordata > Actinopteri > Cyprinodontiformes > Goodeidae > Characodon > Characodon lateralis. The sequence goes on along the minus strand of JAHUTJ010017356.1, from coordinate 404 downwards.
TACTCCTGAAAAAGCTGCTTACAAAAGCCCTAAAATAAGTAGTTTTAAAGATGCTGTCAGTGGTTTCCTATATTACCACGAATGCTTGCATAATGAAAAAAATACATGTCACATAATTAAAGGGAATTTTTCAGAACATCCAATCCATTCCTGTCATGACTATGCTTTTGATGCACTCCCTATTAAATCCAGAATAGAATGTAAAATTCTCCTCCTCACATATAAAGCCCTTAATGATTTGGCTCCATCATACATCAGAGATTTGATTGGTCCATATGTTCCTAACAGAGCACTTTGTTCTCAGACTACAGGTTTACTGGTGGTTCCTAGAGTCTCTAGAAGTAGAATGGGAGGCAGATCCTTTAGTTATCAGGCTCCTCTCCTGTGGAACCAGCTCCCAGTTT
>JAHUTJ010017355.1:0-24265 GCA_036250325.1 Characodon lateralis | reverse complement strand
AGTATCATTTGATTTGTTTTTCTGTGTCTGTATCTGTGTTTATTTTCTTTGTGATTGTATTGTAATTGTATGTACAGCGCTTTGAGTGTCTCGTTACTGAAAAGCACTATATAAATAAACTTACCTTATCTTACCTTCAGGAAGATCACAGGTTTTTAGATATTTGAGTACCCTCTTACTTTGGATTGGGAACTGGGGGATATGAAGGAGAAACTAAACAAAAATCTTGAACAAGTTTTACACCAAATCAGATAAACATCACAAAGTATATGATGCAAACTAAAACATTTATCACAACCAAGTCTGACAAGTTGATCAAGTTGACTTATCTGGTTCTCTGGTTCTGCTTCTCTCTGTTTGAGTCTCAGAACCTCAGTGGGCTTGGGAGCCAACAGCTTCAGGGAAGGATTCATCATGAGTTGATCGGAGCTTTACTTTATGAAGGATGTAGGCACCTCTCAATAGACAGCCAATAAGAACATGGATTTTACTAGTTGTTAGACTTAGAGACAGACCCAGAATGTAAACCAACTTTCCTTGTAGATAAACTATGTTTAGGCTGAAGCTGTTTTGCCTTCATGACAAAAATTCTAATCATTCTTTTAAATCAAAAGACACCAATAATGGATTCTCTTAAAAGCTTTTCAATTTCTAAATTAGCAAAATAGGAGAATTCATGTAAGTGTGGGGTGATAGTGGCTCAGGTGGTAGGGGTTCACCCTTTAGGTTGCCATTTTGAAGCCCTCCTCTGTTCTACTCAGTTCTTGTGTCCTTGGGCAAAACACTTCACTCGCCTTGCCCGCTGATGGTGGTCAGAGGACCCGATGCCACTGATTTTATGGCAGTCTACACCAAGGCAACTGTGGCTACAATGTACCCTACTACTGTCAGTGTGTGAATGGGTGGATGACTGATTGTAGTGTAAAGTGCTTTGGAGTCCTCACACTTGATAAAGCGCTATACTGGTGCAGTCCATTTACCATTTCAATACTTTAACATATCAACAGATTTTTGGCAAGTCTCTCTGAGAATAACACTTTAGGGACTTAAAAATATTTATATTTTGAAGACTCCAGAATCATCTGTTGAATAAAAGGTTGCTATGGCAAACTTTAAAAATCTTTCAGGGCTATTTTTTTCTGGACTTTGGAGAAAAGGTCAAACCTGGTGGAGCTATCTACATCAGGTTTTACCTTTACAGATGTGTGTTTAAAACATGTTAAAAATTATGATCAGTTTTCATTACTTCTGGAGTTTTAGTAATGAGTGTTACCAGAAATTCGGTGTTTATGTTTTTAGCTTTCAAATATACACATCAATGAGGTATAGTCTGCATGTCTTTTAAATACAATTCTTCTGTGGGTTCCGCAGATAGTAATAAAGGGGGCCTGCTGCCCACATTTGAATGCAGAGCCTTCCCTCCCCCTTCCCACATATCAAATGGTAGGTATTTATCTCTCTGCATGGAGCCTTACTTCTTCTCTTTTTTATTTATGCTCTGCACGTTTTCATGCAGCGGTTCAATTGATTGCTTTACCTGCTTCAGATACATATGAACAGGATTTTTTCTCCTAATATTCTAAAGCAGTAAAGGTTTAGATTGCTCTGACATTGAAGAAATAATTTACTCTATTTGACTTGTGCTGTGCAAAGTGTTGCATTTAGAGTTTTCATTATTAAAAAAAACAAGAAACACTTCATGTAAACGTATTGTATTGAATAGATTTGAGTCTGGTTGGTTTAACAGAGTTAATGGCTCTAGTCCGGTGGTTTGAAATTTGAAGAAAATTGTAAGGGAAAGAACCTGGTCAAGGCTGTTTATACCATATTCACTATCATGCACTCTGTTCCTAACCTGGTCCAGTCAGATGCCTATTTTTTACTGTTTTTGTTTTGCAATCCTGAGCCACTGTACTCGCTCTTGAGCTACTTTTTAGCCGCATCTTTGAAGGTAGCAAGCAGGATGGAGGGCCTCTGATCTTTTTCCCCAAAGAGTTCTTCTCTCTCCCTATGCAGACGCAAATATGGCTGAGGCTCAGGTATCGAGTCTCTCTTAGCAGTTCTGTGGTAATGACGTTAAAGTGTTGCTCTGAGTCAGGTATTGAAAGATCGTCACAAACACACAACTCCGACATATCCTGCAAAACCATTTGTTAATGTCCGCGCATTGATTTCATGCTGACCTTCAAATGTGTGATTTACATAGGGCACGTTTTTGGAATGCTTGCTGCAAATTTCATCAGTGGCTGAAACATTCACACATGCACATGTTGACGTCCTTATCAAGGAAGCTTTAATGATTATGCTTTCTTACATTATTGAAAATACATTAATAATGGATCAGCTGCACTTTCTGGCTAGTTAAGAATTTTATTTAACCCTTGAATCTTTTGTTCTAATAGACATTGCTTTCAGATTAATCTTTGTTCTTTTTGACTGCTAATCCCCCATTACAAATTAATTTCTCCTAAACATTTGACTTGTTAAACGACCATAGAGTCTAGTTTAGACCTCTCTAATGACAATGTAATATTAGTGCAGGTTTATGTCGGTGGCACTGATTTCCCACTGATTACCAAACAATTTCCTGCCTCACTTGGTAAATGTCTTAAATTCAAGTTGCATGGCAATCGGCCCAGTCTTACTTTCCAGTCGCCTGGATATCAGCCTAAAGATAACACCCATTACTGAGTGTTATAATGAGAGGCTTAAAGTGTATGCTAACTCTTGCAAATGCTAACTCTGTTCTTGTTAGAACAGGTGTGTGAAATTGCAAAATAGAAACACAAGAGAAAAACTTTATTGTATTTACTCATTGAGGTAATTTGTCAAGGATTACATTTTTTTTTGCTATGCAAAATATGTAAACTAAGGGAATACCTACATTTCTACACATGCACAGCCATTAGCATAACTATTCTTGTTTATCTTGAATGAAATATTCCTAAAAAGAATGAACCACCACTTTAAAACCAAGGTATATGCCAAACCTTCATCTTTGTGTACCATTACAGCCCTACTATGTCTCTATTCTTGCCAGCTGAAAAGCTGCTACATGTGAAATAAGGAGTCCTGAGAAGGAGGTGTTGGCAGCCCAAAGGTCCTTAGACGTCCACATTAGTTTTAAAAAATACATTGCTGTTGACTTAAAAGTGTTTGGTAAAAAGATCTAAAAAGCTGCTATGTTTACAACAAAGTATTCAGAAAAATTTTGTAATTTAAGAAGTGTTTCTGCAATGACTGGTCATTAATTATTAATCAAAAGAGGGGATGCTGCACTGGGTGTTTATGTGAGAAATTGAGAGATCTCACACAAGACATGTACCAAACATGTAGCACAAGTTTGGTATTTTAACAACACATATGAAGGTGTTGGTTAAATTGTCTATACATTTTCTTAGTGTTTACACCAATAGCTCAGTTGGGGTCTTTTTTTTCTAGATTGTGAATTACTACCATGTGTCAACGTTTTTAATGAGCCAACAACAACATCAGATTCTAAATACTCCATGGCAATTGAAAGCTCAAAAGAGTTAAATAACACATATTTTCTCAATTGAGTCAGCCTTCCTATTGCTACTGAAGCTCTTGTTACTTCTCTTTTGAGTAAGTTAGTTTTTATACATGTAACAGTCCAACATGACTTCCACCACTCTAAATATTTGCAGAAAACACCTACTAAACATCTTTCCTGTATTTTAGCCTTTTCAACACTATTATATTTCCAAAAAGGTGATGCTAAGCATTGGAGAGCATACCAAGTAGCCAACAGAATGTCCACTGACAGTGGGTTTCTGCAATGAGCTCTACCCATATGTTTAACTTTAAGTAAAATTGGCAATTGGAAAAAATAAATATATTTGTATGTAGTAAACATCTGTTTAAATACAATTTATGAAATTCTTATGTATATTTTGCTAAAATGTGCCATAATTTATTTGACTTTTAGTTTTAACTTAGAGTAAAATTAGCCAAAATATAACCTCCAGCGACACAGGACCAGTGCATCTGAACCAGGAGATGGATCAGTGGTCTCAGTTCCAAGATTTGATCCAAGAACAACATGGAATCATCCTCGCTCCCCATTTTGGTTTAGAGAATGTCATGTCACAAATATACTCTTCTCAAAATTCAATGGAAAAATCTTTACTGGCTTTCCATCAAACCCTTCTTATAATTGTTGACTATTATCTTAGCTTGTTTCCACTGGTATTTTCGTAAATTACCTTTGGTTTTAAGGTCCAGGTTTTTTAAGGTTGATAGGCCTTATTGCCATCACCCTAATATTTAGTTCCCTCCACAGATTCTCATCAGGACTCTGGCTGGGCCCGTCCTAAAGATGTTAGCTAAATATGTAAGTAAATTCTAAATCTGCCATAGATGTGAATTATTAAAGGCTCTGTTATAAGAAAATATACTTATTTATTTAATTGGTAAACATGCCAACTCTCATTGCTTGTTACAATTAATTTTAGAACAGTGATACCTTAAAAAGAGGATGAGTTGCACTCCACCTGCATACAAGCCATGACAGTCTTTACATCTTGCTACCTGCAAAATTTCCAAAAAGCTTCAGCAGGTTTCCCCTTTTTGAACATTAGACACAAACATATGAAGAAGAAAACTACTCAGAAAACTGCACTGTCTGTAGTACCTCATCGAAAAGATTTTAAACTGCAGGGACTGAAAAAAAACATTTTGAAACAGGGACTTTGAAATTGAAACACCTGTTCCCTGCCCTCTCCACAGATCACAATGTCATCTGCAAACATCATAGTCCATGGAGATGCCCATCTAATCTCATCTGTCAACCTGTCCATCACTACAGTAAACCAAAAGGGGTTCATAGCTGATTCTTGATGCAGTCCTTCCACCTTGAAATCCTCTGTCCCACCTACAGCACACCTCTCCATTGTCTTACAGCTCTTATTCATGTCCTGCACCACTCGACCATACTTCTGTGCTACTCCAGACTTCCTCATACCATGTGATATGATTTCTGTATATCAGGGGCCTTTATTACCAAAAGAACCATTTTGCTCTCTCTTCCACTAAAATAAAATAGTCTGGAGCCACAAAAGATAACCCGGCTAATAAACTTTAACAATTCTGTTTATGTTTTTATTATTTTACCTTTTACAACAATATAATTTAAATAACAGAATTGCAGTGTGCGGCTGTACGCCAACTTAAAAATAAATTAACACTAAATCTACAGAGGCCTTTTTTAAGTACTTTTCATATTTGTATAAAATAAAATAAAACATAGCCCACTTTAATATAAAAAACATAGTTGCAGCTTAGTCGTTTTAATAAACGTAAAATTAGATTTTGACAAGTCCATTTCATTGTGCTTTCATCCTCTTCAGGATTCTTTCTCAAACAAGCAAAGCAGCTAAACGTATAATAAAAAACTACATCAACTGCATATCTAAACTATCTTTTTAGGTAATGGCCAATAAAATCCTAGTTCATACCTGTTTAATATGACTTCTGTTTCTGAAGCTCCATGCTGATCTTCCCTATGTCGGGGCAATTCCAAACACGATTCCTTCATGTAATGTAGGATGTAATGTAATTCTCCGTCTGTGAACAGCTTCCCCCTCCTTACAGTCTCATGGGCTGCCACAAAACTAGTAACTATAGTTGAGTTTGGAGAGTCGGTCCTCTTCTTGAAAGTATGTTTGCCCTGCTCAACTTGCCATAGTAGTTTCTAAATAGCTCTTTTACACTTATCTTAAGTTAGGGACTGTTCAGAAAAATGCTGAGTGCTTGTTTTGAAAATGTCTTAATGCTACTTTCTATATTATTTGCTAATTTCTCACCACATATCACGCACACAATAAGCCAGTGTCAGTGGCAGTGAAGGCAAAGACATTTGTACATGCAGAATTAAATTCTCTGCTTCCTTCTGAGATTTTTCTTTTTTGAGATGTATTCAGGGTTAACTTACCACAGGGGTCGCAACCTCAGGAAGCCACCTGCAGGATAAGGCGAGGGTTATAGACGTTGATGTGAGGTATATTTTGATTGACAGTTTATAAAAACCTTTTTAAATTGTATCACCTCGAACTCCAACATCCTACTAATCAAAATAATAATATATATACATGTATGTAAATAAAAATTTAATTAATAAATAAATATTTTTTTGTATAAATTTTATTTATTTATTTTTTTGTCAAAGCCAAAGGAGCCACAAAAACGACCTTGAAGAGTCACATGTGGCTCTGGAGCCGACCCCTGGACTAGATCTACAAAAACACTGCCGTTACCTCTGACATTATCTGTATTCTCTATGAACATCCTCAAAGCAAATATTGCATATATTGTAGTACTTTTTCTTGGCATGAAACCATACAGCTGCTCAAAGATACACACTTCTGACCTTAGTCTAGCCCCCACTACAACTGCTCTTTTCTAAAACTTCATTGTTTGACTCATCAACTTTACTCATCTGAAGTTGCCACAACTCTGCATGTATCCGTTTTTCTGGAAATGATGCCAACACACCTTTCCCTCATTCCTCAGGCATCTTTTTCGTTCTCTAAGATTGTATTGAATAGCCAAGTCAAATTCTCTACCCTTGTCTCTTCTAGAAACACTCCCATACCCTCCATACCTTCATAGGTATCTCATCAGGACCAGCTACCTTGGCCCTCATCATCCTTTTCAATGCTTTGCTTACTAATCTTTGCTACTTCCTGATCCACAATGGTCACTTCTTCTGTCCTTTGTCTATTCTCATTTTTCTCAATCATCAACTCAAAGTACTCATTCCATGTTCTCATCATACTTGTTGCATGTGTAAGTACATTTCCATCTCGATCCTTCATCACCCCAACTCACTGAACATCTTTTTCATCTCTGTCTCTGTGCCTCGCCAACCTCTATAAATCCTTTTCTCCCTTCTTAGGGTCCAACCTATCATACAAGTCACTATATGCCCTTTGTTTGGCCTGAAGTACCTTTACCTTAATTTTATGCTGAGTCTTCATGTACTCCTAGCGATGCTCAGCAGTCCTCACAGTGTCCTACATCTTCTGAGCTGATCTGTTTCTCTGTAGGCACTCCTGTACTTTCTTTTTACACCATCAAGTCTCCTTGGTCCAACCGTCCTTTCCCAAGATTTACCAAGTACTCTCCTACCTGTCTCCTTGATATCATTAGCTGTAGTTGTCCAGTTATCTGAAACACCTACTGGACATCAGAGCCTGTCCTAACTCCTCCCTGAAAGCCACACATCTCTCTTCCTATTTCAGCTCCCACCACTCAATCATTCACTTTGCCTTTGTCCTCTTTATATTCCTCACCATCAGAATCATTCTACACACCACTATCCTGACCTTCTGGCAACACTCACCTACCACTACCTTGCAGTCACTGAGTTCCTTCAGATTACTTCATCTACACAAGATGTAATCCACCTGTGTGCTTATTGACGCTCTTGTAAGTCACCCTGTGTTTCTGCCTCTCCTGGAAAACAGCCATTCCTTGACCCCAAACCAGAACCCCTCCGCTGGTCCCCAAACCAGACCCCCTCCGGCCCTTGGCTGTGCCTAGAAATCCTGTCCATAAAAGATATGAACATAATCTGTGACAAAGGGCATCCCTGCCAGAGTCCAACGTGCACCGGTAACAAGTCCGACTTAGTGCCGGCAATGCGGACCAAATTCCTGTTCCGCTTGCACAGAGACTGGATGGCCCCTAATAAAGGGCACCCAATTCCACACTCCTGGACCGCCCCCCACAGGGCACCATGAGGGACACAGTCGAATGCCTTCTCCAGGTCCACAAAACACATGTGGACCGGTTGGGCAAACTCACATGAATCCTCGAATACACTGCAGAGGGTGTAGAGTTGGTCCAGTGTTCCATGGCTAGGACGAAAACCACACTGCAGACGAGGTTCGACTGTCGGCCGGACTTTCCTTTCCAATACCCTGGCATAGGCCTTACCAGGGAGGCTGAGGAGTGTGATCCTCCTATAGTTGGAACACACCCTCTGGTCACCCTTCTTATGGAGGAGGACCACCACCACGGTCTGTCAGTCCAGAGGTACCGTCCCCAACAGCCACGCAATGTTGAAGAGGGAATTCAACCATGACAGCTCCACAACATTTAGAGACTTGAGGTACTCAAGGCGGATCTCATCCCCCCTTTCCAGGCCCAAGGTTTTGCCTCTGCCTTGCACACTTGGCCTCATGGTACCTGTCAGCCGCCTCAGGAGTCCCACAAGCCAACCACAGCCCATAGGATTCCTTCTTCAGCTTGACAGCATCCCTTACTGCCGGTGTCCACCACCGGATTTGGGAATTGCCACTGCGACAGGCACCGCAGACCTTAGGGCCACTACTACAGGCAGCAGCATCAACAATAGACGTGGAGAACATGGTTCACTCTGACTCTATGTCTCCAACCACCCACGGAATCTGGTCAAAGCTCTTCGGGAGGGGGAGTTGAATGCATCCCTGGCCGCCAGCTCCGCCAGCAGAGTAAAGGAGACCCCGGGAGGGGCACTATGCAGCACCCCTGACAGGGACAACAAGAAGGCCGGGCACTCCTCACTACCACTCGGCCCGTAGGCCGAAACGACAGTCAGAGACCTGTCCCCGACCCGAGTGCTTAAATACAGCACTCTGAACAGGCTCCTGTTCAGCCTTTTGTGGTTTAATCATTTTGTAAGGCATAATATAGCCTTGGCATAACATTTCTGTATTATAAATAATTTTTAATGGTCTTATGTAAACATTTCAGATGAACGTAATGTTAGGGTTTCATTAGCTTTATACCATAACCATTGAAAAAGATTGAGAGTAATAGGTGTTGGAAATATATCACTGTATAACAAATCTATATAAAAGGTTTCAGTTTTTGAATTCAAGAAATAAGTTTACTGTTTAATGATATTTATTGACATTTACCCTTTTATGTTGTTTTTGTCATGTTTCTATTATAGTTCTATACTTTTTTTAGAGTTTACGTTAACCTTTGGTGTCACTGGTTTTTCTGTATCATTCAGCTTACTTCTTTGAATTGACTCAGTGGAATGACATTCATTATGAATACAGGTTGAGCTGAAACATTGAAAAAAGTTACATGTGAGACGAGTACATTAAATTAAATCCAACCCATTGCTGTGTGGAACACCTTAAAATGAAGTCAATGAACCATTATTATTAAATGTGCAGGAAATGCAACTTTCACAAGTCATTGAGGAATAATTGCCCAACAGCTCAGCTATTATGGGCAAAGTTATGGAACAAAAGTGGTTTAGACATAAAGACCAACCCCGGATCATGAGCTTGTTAATTTATTTCAATAATTCTGCAACCACATAAATGGAACTATTTATGTGCACTGCAGTACGGAAATGATGGTACATTTATTGGAAATATGCTGTAGAATGGCCATAAAGGCCCTAAAGTTGCTTGCTGAACGGGCATATACAAACTGACTTTGCCTGCTGTTAAAATTTAACATAATCAATTTTTGCCACCTTTTAACTAGGTGCCTGTATTTACTATAACCTTGTTAAAGCTCTTTTTGTTGAGGTTCTTCATTGGGTTGAATCCAAACTCAAAATAGCCAGAATTGTTTAATTGACTGATTAAAAATTAAAACTAATCAGTATCTATTTTTATAGTAAATTAAGGGGCTGAGTTAATTGTTTAGTCATTTCTAAATTGGAAACTCCAAGCAATTTTTCCAGGATTATTTGTAGATATTTCACTGAAAGATTTGAAACCAGCTTTACTGGTCCATTGGAGTGCTCATAAAATCATTTCATGGCTTCCTGAAGAAACAACAAACATGCTATGATGGAGTTTTGACAAAAATGCAATCTGGAAGACTCACCCCTCCTCTGCTCCGTCCAATGACTCTACCATGCGTCCCCGCTCCAACCAGTCAGCATCGAGTCTGCATTTCCTCTTTAGCCAATCACCGTCCAGGGCTCCGCTTTAAAGATCTTTATTCACAGACTTCCTCGCTCTTGAAGCTGAGCTGCAACCCTCCTCCTGGACATCTTCACCATCTGGCTTCCTAGCTCCTCCCGATTCCCAATCTCCTCAGGCCTCCACTCCACCACCAGTCAGATCCCAACGGGGAAAGACATCTCTAATTTTAATCCTAAATTTTTCATTCAAGCTCATGTCATTCTCAGCATTCGTGTCTTCCTCCGGGGTCCAAGCGCCAAAGAAATAAATATCTGTAAATAAACTTATCTAATCGCCACCTATGTGTCTTCTTATTGTGAGTCTTACAGGATTGAATTTGCAATTGTCTGAAAATATGTCATAATTTGGTGTTGCTAATATTTTTGTTTTAGACCTTGGTGCTTTCAGTACGAGGACCAGGGGTGGCGTATCTGTGCGTGAAGGCCAAGGCGTGGTGCTCATGTGTAGCCCTCCTCCTCATTCACCAGGTAAGAGGTTTTTGCAAAGTTCCAACATAAATGACTGCCCTCTTTTTATAAGCAGTCATTGTGATGATGACGAACTCTGATCATTTCTGGCAGTACAATGCCAGAACACAGATTCAGAGTTTATGCTTTCTGGATCATTAGAAATATAGTGAAATGTTAAATACAGTAGCCAATTATTTGGAATAGACAAATTACACATCTTGAACCTTTCAGCCCATAGCTGTCTTCTGTTTTAAACTATGAAAACCCTGAGACTTGCAGGTTTTCAATTTGTCAGCAACATTTCACCGATTGCTTATGATAGAACTGTTTGCAAAGCCCTTTTCAAAAGCAAATTTGACAAAATTTGCATTAAAATATATATTAATGTTAACTGACAAATTAGACTTGTGTAGGTGTTTCAAATCGAGTCTTAATCCACATAAAATATCGGTAAAGAATTTTGTCTCTCTCTACTAATGGAATATGTTGTGCACAACTTTAAAATTACCCCTTATGCAAAGGGGTACATACACTTCTGGTTATCTGTCAACAGTTACAGCTGTGATAAAAATTATATAAAAATCTAACTTTGTGCACAGTGTTATGAGGGAATAGGGGCATGATTGAAATATTGATTTTCTGCCGTCTTCAGTTTGTTGCAGCCTTGCTGCTGTAAACTATAATTGATCCAGGTATCAGTCACAGCGACATAGTGTTAAACATTCATGTTGCGCTGCATTAAGTGGACCCATGGATCAAAATACTCATCGAGGAACTTGCACCTCGAAATAATAATTTTGGAGATACAAACAAACTCAGCAGAGCACAGTGACTCATCAGTGATGTTCTTTGTTTCAGCTCAACAAAGCTAAAAACACATCTTAATGCCAAACGATTACATATCCAGCCTTCCAGCTGATACTACACACAAATGCTACCATCAATGCTCCCAACAGCAATGTGGCGTCAGCAGATTTTGATCTGTAAGATCACACATCTTACACATACACAAACAAAAGTGCACAATGGGATTACATTAGTTTGTGTATATCACATATATGTGACTTGGAGGGAAGATGACAAGTTTTAAAATTTCTGCAAATAAAAACCTAAAAAGTGAGACAAACATGTATTCAATGGCTTTTAATCCTTTATCCCTAAATACTTTTTATACGCGTCCAATTGCCTTTAGAAGTCACTTCATTAGTGAATAGAGACCATCTGTGTGTAATTCAATCTCAGTATAAATCCAGCTGTTCTGTGAAAGCCTCAGAGACTCAAGAACATCAATAAACACACTGTTTCATTAAGACTAGGGAATACATCAGACATGGCAGTGGTATAGTTATGGGGAAGATTAACTTTCCTTTGGTGTTGGGGTCACCACTGATCCCTTTCAGTTTTTGAATACATAAAAGTACCATATATATTTTGTTTATCGCCTCAAGGTTTTTTGACTTTGTCAGGAACCTCTGTATTAACAAAATAAAGCCAAAACATCCAACTTCAACTTATTTTAAAATACTCCAGTAAAAATTCCGACCTTTGTTGTGTTGGGGTCAGTTTTGACCCCGTTACTATAAATGACAAAAAAAATAGTACTTTTGCCCAAACTGAAACAATTTTACCTCACTAACACTGTTAGTCATTCTCCCACTGACAGCCAACTCTTTTCCCAAACCTGAGTCCTACTTTAGGGCTTCTTTTTTCACCTGTAAAGTAAAGAACATGCCCAGATATGCAAACAAAATTTAGTTTAGAGTTGTTCATTTTGACATTTACTTTTTACTTGCAAAGTCAACGCCAGTGAATGTCCACTGTCTCTACATGCTCATCCAGGAGGAGTGAATGCTACAAATCTCTGACTCAATGCAATCTGCTGGGTTTCCTTAGATAGAAAAACTTTTTATCCAATTTGAATAAATAACTGAATCTGACTGCACTGTTCAATGGTTAGGATTAATTGGAATGTATGTACCTGACTTTGTAAAGTGCCTTGAGACAACATGTGTTGTGAAGTGGTGCTATATAAATAAATTGAATTGAATTGAATTGAATAATTCACATCTCCAACCAACAAGGAACAATGAGACGTACACGGTAGGGCAGCTGCTGTAAATGTGATCAAAATGACCCATGGGTCACAAGATTCGCTGTGACAAGAAAAAGTGACATCAAGAAATGTTATGATTTGTTCATGCCATTGTCACTGAACAATGTTATAATCGCAAAGACAAACCTAGAAGGACAAGAAGTCCATGGTGAAAAATGCATTGATTTTGATGAGGAAGACTTGGATTCCTGCATTGGTGTTCTTCTTCTTGCTGGAGTGAACAGATCCAGGGGTGAGGCCACTGAAAGCCTCTCGGACGCATTGTCTGGCAGAAACGTTTTCAAAGCAAGAATGTCACTTCAGACCTTTCAAATGATCTCAGATTTGATAACAGAGACACTCGAGTCAAATCTGACAAGCTTGTTCCCATCCACGATGTTTGGGTGAGATGGATGAAACTTCTCCTAGTGATGTTCAACCCCGGGCCAGGGGTGACAGCCGATGAACGTTTTGTCTCTTTTCGTGGAAAATGCCTCTTCTGCCAATACATGCAAAGTAAGCCAGGCAAATATGGGATAAAAAATCTGGACCGTCTGTAATGCAAATCTAACTATCTAATGGGTCAATACATACAATACATGCAATCACTGGATGTGTTCTAATACTCCTCAGTAACAGTCAGATAACATAATAACCAGTTATTAATTTACGAGATTCTCTTGAGGTTCTCTTGAGGTTCAGAAAGTACTGTTCATTCCATCCTCTGAAAATGGAAAGTGTATCACAACTGCACACTTACCAAGACATGGCCGTCCACCTTAACTGGTGGGCTGGATAAGCAGAGCATTACTCAGAGAAGCAGCCAAGAGCTCCATGGTAACTTTGGTAGAGCTGCAGAGATCTACAGATGAGTTGGAATAATCTGTTGATATTTGTTGTTATGTGCTCCACAAGTCTGACCTTTATGGAAGAGTGGATGGAAGGAAACTAATGTTGAAGAAAAGTCATAACAGTTAGAAAAGCAAATGTGTGGAGAACAGTGCTATGGTTAGAATAGACCAAGATAAAACGTTTTGGCCTGCATGCAGGTGGCTTGTGTGATGAAGGACTAACATTCTGAACACACCATCAACACCCTGAAACAAAACAGTGGTACAGGATCACACTGTGGGATGTTTTACTCAGCCAGGATTAAGAAGCTAGTAACAGTTGATAAGATGGGCTAGAGCTACAGTGAAATGGTTTAGATCAAAGCATGCTCGTGGGTTAGAATGACCTTGACCAAAATCTAATAAGGAATCTGTGGCAAGAGTTGAAAATTTTCATTTAAAGACATCCCCCATCCAATTTTATTGAGCTTAAGCTATATTGTAAGGAAGAATTGGTAAAAATTTCTAAATAGGCATTGCTGAAGGACACATACCACAGAAGGGTTGCTGACTTATTGAATATAGTGTAACAAAATTTCTGAGTTTTATTTGTAAAAGATTTTATTAATCATGTATCATTTTCCTTCCACTTCACAATGATGTGCTTGTGAATTGAGATCAAATACATGAAGTTTGTAAAATGACAAAATGTTTTGGAAGTATAAATACTTTTGCAAGGCAGTGTATGTCATCTTAAATAAAAGCATTTTAGAATTAATGTTTAGCATATTCTTATTTGAAGACAATAATAAGTAAGGAAGAAAGACAATTTTTAAATGACTTTCATCTAAATTATTTACATAAATGATGATCTGCTAGAAATTCGTTCTTCTTTCATAGAGTATAAGGTCAGTCACTCCAAGCAGCTGGTCTTTTCTTTAATGCTCTAAATAATAATAACATTTACAGAAGAATTACGTTAATTACGTTAAGAAATTACGTTAAGAATTACGTTAAGAAATACTCAAACAAAATAATGGATTTTTTAAAAGGATAACAGCTTTGAATTTACCACTTTGATAAATGTTATTGTGAGACAGAGCATGTCACAAGTGGAATTTATATCAGAGAGAGTTTAAACTGTTTGGGTTAAATTGGTTGTGGGAAGATTCTCTTTAGCAAATACTGTTTCATGTTTATAGAGAAGAAAAATTACATTTTACGGAAAAATGCCAGATCTGTAATGTCTTTGTGGCAAAAATTATTTAGTATTTTTGGAAAAAATATATACATACAGAACATGACAATGATCTCTGAAAATATTTTTTTCAGTATTTCTATAATTAAGCCACTAGTAGACTAAATAGTACCAGATAAAAAAGGAGAAACATCAAAGCTTCAACAAAACAGACTATAGATTATAGTAATACAAACTGTCAATTACACAGGAAACATACAAAGTATTTAAACATTGTGTTCATCTCTTGATATCGTCTTGCTAACCAATTCATACCCCTTTAACGTTTTTTTGCATGTTTTTCAACAACAAACATAAATGTATTTTTTGTGATTTTATATGATGGAACAACACAAAGAAGTACATAACAAGGAAGGAAAAGGTAGCACACAAACTTTGTCTGACACCCCAAAAAAAAATCCAGGGCAACTAACCCACCCAACTAGTTAACAGTGTCCACCTGGGGCTAATTTAACCTGAGTCTGACTGCAGCAGTTCTGTAAAGGTTTCAGAGATTGTTTAGAAAATATTAAAGTCAGCAATGTGGAAAAGAACCTGCTGACACCAAGAGTATTTGTCATGCACTCCACAAAACTGACCACAATGGAAGAGTGGCCATTTATCATTTTATTGCAACAAATTGTGAAGAAGTTTATTGGGTTCACAAGAAATGTTTATTTTATTGGAACTGCACCTGTTTGTGAGGGTAAAAAGCAATGATGCACAGTCAAGCTTTCTGGAATCAGTCCACCACGCTGATTGTCAGGTCTAGGACTAACCTGAGGATTGAAATTAGCTCTTAGTGAATAACAAGCCCCAAATGATGCTCTTTACTGTATTGTGTAAAAACAATCCAGGTTATTTCAAAGATACAATGTGGGACGCCAGCAGGTTTGCAGTTGCACACCATTATTCTTATATGTAGCAATGGGTTGAATTTTCTCAGACATACTGAGTAGGTCAGCCTTAGAAACAAATGTAAGAGATACATGAACCCTCTTTTTTCTTTTGCAGAGATTATCTACAGCTGGGTGTTTAATGAGTTCCCCTCATTTGTTGCCGAGGACAGTCGGCGCTTCATCTCCCAGGTCACAGGGAACCTATACATCTCTAAAGTTCAGCCCTCGGATGTTGGAAGCTACATCTGTCTGGTGAAGAACACGGTGACGAACGCAAGGGTTCTGAGCCCTCCAACTCCTCTGACACTTAAAACCGATGGTGAGGATTTTTAGCTCTTAAATTATTTGCAGAATGTTGTTGAGTCTTCTCTCTGCTCTGCTGATCTGATTGCATTGCTGGCTTTTCTGAAATCTATCTATTGCCTTCTGCTGCTGGATTGCTTTTGCACAGATAAAAATCTGGAATGGATTTTACATCAAGATGTTGCACTATATCATTTCGTAATGTGTTTGGAGGAAGTTTTACACCAGAAGCCTCAAGGTGTTTTAAACAGGATGCACAATTTATGTAGATAGTGAACAATGCCCTACATGAGTGTGGGGGGAGCCTGCTTTGCTCACAATGTGCTTTCGTGAAAATGGCCATCAGGGAAATCATTTTCCTGCATAAAATTAACTGAATCAATGGCCCTTGATATGGATGGGGCTTTATTCCTTTATTTTTGCCTCTCAGGATCCACGCTTGGATTCGGGTGTGAATATCACCTATTTTACCTTTGACTCCACAAAATAATGACCATCACATTGCACAGTTGCCTTTTGTTGTCAAAGTTTATACAAACCAGTGTGATTATACACCCAGTGAAGCTATGAAATATCCCTTGTATTCTGAATTCATTTTTTAATGTTGCAGCAGGATTACATTCCTCCCAGTAAGATTGTTCCTCTTTAATTGCATAAGTGTTCGAAGTTGGCCTCTGAGACATGCACACAACCATGCTAAATTAGTTTATGTCTCTTGCTAAGCGAAAAACAAAATGCAGTCAGAGGGGCACGCGGTCAGGCTGCTATCAGCACTTTAATGTGGAAGAAAATCTTTGTTATTGTTTTTCATCAACGAGTGATGGGAAGGGACGTTAATTTAGCACCGTCAGTCGAATGTAAATCAAATACACTGGTGTAAAATGTACCAATGTATTTGATTTACATGTATGAGAAGCAAACATTTGAACCTTTTGCACAGTGTCCTGCACTACAGCAAGAAAGTAAAATAAATTACATTTAAAATTGACATTTTGCAAACCCTTTTATTTTTAATTAGATAAAAGATAAATCAATCTTATCAAAAATTACTAACTTGAAATCAATCAAATTATTAAGACTTAAGTCTTTTTTTTTGGGAGTTACACAGGTCAAACCAGTCATTTTTAAACCTTTGTTAATATTTATGATTTTGTTATATTGCTGTTGTTTATGTTTGTGGTGGTTGCAAATTAAAGTAAAAAATCGTTAACTATCAAAAGATACCTACATATAATTCTTGATGCCCACAAATTATAGGGAGCAAATAAAAATACAAAACGTTTACAGTATAAAAGGTGAAAACCACTGTAAGGGTTTATTTTATATAGAAACTGCTACCCCTGTGAATTCACGCCAATAATGGGCGTTTAACCCCAAGTCTCCTTGTTTTCCTTTATCAAAAAAGCTTTATTGCCAAGTATGTTTTTGGACATACAAGGAATTTGTTTTGACGTAGTCGGATGTGTAACTCTTTAGCTTATGAGACAATACACAATATCAATGGCTTCATGAGAATGGGACATGATTTTAACAGTATCTGGTCCTGTTTATGATTGTTTAGTTTCACAAACAGAGAAAAAGAAATTGCAAATGACAAACCACTTTTTAAAGAATCTATAATCAGTGTCATTTAAATTAGTCCTGGTTTGACTATTTATATATCAGCAATTTCAAATCTCTGATTTAATAAACCTGATTATGCTGAATTTAGCCAATTCCAATTTGTATTTAAGAAATATAAATATTGTGTTTCCACTTTCAGCATAGAAGAACACGGTATTTCAAGATATTAAATTATTTCCTTGATGTGTTTACAAAAGGCTCTGCCATTATTTACATAAAGAGCAAAGGGGATGTGAAACCATGTGTCATGACTGAATAAATAAAAAGACAATATGATTCCAAAGTTGACATTTTAAACTGTTTTACCATTTTATATTAAAGATTAGCATGGCTATGCCATTAGCGCAGTTAGCATTATTACCAGTAGCATTTACTGTATTATTTCCCATACAATAAATAAACACGTAGCTGCGCAATTTTGGAAAGATTAGCAACATTTTCTAATCCAGAACACGACATGATAAGTAGAGTAATAAAATACAAAATATTTTAAAATATAATAAGAATCCTGTTCAATGGAATCTTAAATGACTTATCTTATTTGTCTAGTGTAGACTAAGGCCCCATTCACACTGCAGGCAAATGTGGCCCAAATCAGATTTTTGTTTGTGGTCAAGTGATCATGTCAGGCTGCTTAAAGCAAGTGGGAATGCTCAGATCTGGCCCGTATCTGAATTTTTCAGTCACATTTGACGTTACAGACGTTAAAGCTTGTTAACAGAGATAAAACTTTATTCAAGCCTAAATGTGGGACAGTTAGTATTGTAAAATTCGTATACAACTCTTGAAACAGAGGACTTTAAAATGCTATCGAGGTTACCGAGCATGAGTTGATCTGCCCCTGCTACAGTTCGATACACTGGATTAAATCAAGTCTTCTGCCTGTGAAGTGGAGAGGAGAGGCGCTGACATATATGATTTAAAGTTGACCTCGACATAATAAAGTTCTGGATAAACTCAGTCTCTGTGAAGTTTTTTTTATTCATGTGTTTCCCACACAGCACCTGCTGACACAATAAATGGTTTCTGTTGTGCACTTAAACCATAACACCTGTTTCTCCGTGTTTACCGTGGTGCTATGCTTGATGACGCACATATTATTCTTGCGCAACATCTTCAAAGTAATGGGAATGACCGCACAAAAAAATCTGAATTTGAAAAAATCGGATTTGAGCATTAACAGCTGCAGTGGGAACATAGCTTAATTCAGTTCAAATGTCTAATATCGTCGTACTCGTCACGGGGTCGCGGGGGCAGCAGACTCAGCAGAGACACCTAGACGTCCCTCTCCCCAGACATCTTCTCCAGCTCCGCCGGGGGAAGCCCAAGGCGTTCCCAGGTCAGCCGAGAGACATAGTCCCTCCAGCGTGTCCTGGGCCATCCCCTGGGCCTCCTGATGGCACGTGCCTGGAACACCTCATGAGGCCTCCAGGAGGAATCCAATATAGATGCCCGAGCCACCTCAACTGGCTCCTGTGGAGGAGCAGCTGCTCTACTCCGACCCCCGCCCGGATGGCCGAGCTCCTCACTCTATCTCTAAGGGAGTGCGCGGCAACCCTACAGAGGAAGCTCATTTCAGTGGTTTGTACCCGGGATCTCGTTCTTTCGGTCATGAACCAAAGTTCATGGCCATAGGTGAGGGTAGGAACGTAGACCGACCGGTAAATTGAGAGCTTTGCTTTTCGGCTCAGCTCTCTCTTCACCACAACGGACCAGTACAGTGCCCCCATNCCGGGATCTCGTTCTTTCGGTCATGACCCAAAGTTCATGGCCATAGGTGAGGGTAGGAACGTAGACCGACCGGTAAATTGAGAGCTTTGCTTTTCGGCTCAGCTCTCTCTTCACCACAACGGACCAGTACAGTGCCCCCATTACTGTGGCAGCCGCACCGATCCGTCTGTTGATCTAAAGCTCCATTCTTCCCTCACTCGTGAACAAGACCCCGAGAAACTTGAACTCCTCCACTTGAGGCAGGAACTCTCCTGCAACCTGAAGAGGGCAAGCCACCCTTTTCCGGTCAAGTACCATGGCCTCGGACTTAGAGGAGCTGATCTTCATCCCAGCCGCTTCACACTTGGCTGTGAACCGCCCCGATGCATGCTGTAGGTCTTGCTTGAGGGGGCCAGGAGGACCACGTCATCCGCAAAAAGAAGAGACGAAATCCACTGGTCCCCAAACCAGACCCCCTCCGGTCTTTGGCTGAGCCTAGAAATCCTGTCCATAAAAGTTACGAACAGGACTGGTGACAAAGGGCAGCCCTGCCAGAGTCCAACATGCACCGGGAACAGGTCTGACTTAGTGCCGGCAATGTGGACCAAACTCCTGCTCCACTTGTACAGAGACTAAATGGCCCCTGATAAAGGGCCCCCGATTCAATACTCCTGGAGCACAACCCACAGGGCACCACGAGGGACACAGTCGAATGCTTTCTCCAGGTCCACAAAACACATGTGGACCGGTTGGGCAAACTCGTATGAAAGCTCAGGTACCCTGTAGAGGGTATAGAGCTTGTCCTGTGTTCCACGGCCAGGACAAAAACCACACTGTTCCTCCTTAAGCCGAGGTGCAACTATTGGCCGGACTCTCCTCTCCAATACCCTGGCGTAGGCCTTACCAGGGAGGTTGAGGAGTGTGATCCCCCTGTATTTGGAACACACTCTCCGGTCACCCTTCTTATGAAGGGGGACCACCACCCCAGTCTGCCAGTCCAGAGGCACTTTCCCGGACCACCACGCAATGTTGAAGAGGCGTGTCAACCATGACAGCCTTACAACATCCAGAGACTTGAGGTACTCAGGGCGGATCTCATTCACCCCCGAAGCCCTGCCACCGCGGAGCTTTTTAACCACCTTGGTGTCTTCAGCCTGGGTGATGATGGAGTCTTACCCCGAGTCCCCAGCCTCTGTTTCCACCAGGGAATGCGTGATGGCAGGATTGAGGAGATCGTTGAAGTACTACTTCCACCGCCCGATAATGTTCCCAGTCGAGGTCAGCAGCCTCCCACCCCACTGTAAACAATGTTGGCGAAGCACCGCTTCCCCCTCCTGAGATACCAGGCTGTTTGCCAGAATCGCTTCGAGGCCAACCAGTAGTCCTTCTCCATGGCCTCACCGAACTCCTCCCAGGCCCGGGTTTTTACCTGTGCCACAGCCCAGGCCGCAGCATGCTTGGCGTCATGGTACCCATCAGCCACCTCAGGAGTCCCACAGGCCAACCAAAGCTGATAGGACTCCCTTACTGCCGGTGTCCACCACCGGGGATTGCCGCTGCGACAGGCAGCGTAGATCTTACGGCCTCAGCTACGGGCAGCTGCATTGACAATAGATGCGGAGAACATGGTCCACTTGGACTCTATGTGTCCAACATCCCCCGGAATCAGGTTAAAGCTCTCCCTGAGGTGGGAGTTGAATACGTCCCTGCCCGAGGGCTCTGCCAGACGTTCCCAGCAGACCTTCACTATGCACCTGGGCCTGCCAAGTCTGTCCACCTTTCTCCTCTTCCAGCGGATCCAACTCACCACCAGGTTGTGATCAATGGACAGATCAGCCCCTCTCTTCACTCGGGTGTCCAAAACATGCAGCCAAAGGTCTGACGATACGACAACAAAGTTGATAGCGGGGCTGAGCTGGGGGGCAACAAGCAAACCCACCCCAACCTGCCACCTCTCCCCGTGGGACACTCCAGAGTAGAAGAGAGTCCAGCCCCTCTCGAGGAGATGGGTTCCAGAGCCCACGCTGTGCGTGGAGGTGAGCATGACTATTTCTGGTCGATATCTCTCGACCTCCCGTACAAGCTCAGGCTCCTTCCCCCCCAGCGAGGTGACATTCCACGTCCCTAGAGCCAGCCTAACCATCTGGGGATCAGGGTAGCCGAGGTCTCCACCTTCGTCTGCCGTCCAATCCTCTTTGCAGCAGTTCCTCACGGTTCCCCCTGCAGGTGGTGGGCCCACTGGGGGATGGCCTCACGTTTCTCCTTTGGGCTTGGCCTGGCCGGGTCCCGTGAGGAGCAACCCAGCCCTCAGGCGCTCTCTGACGGGTCCCGACCCCAGACCTGGCTCCGCCATACCGTGCGACGTCACGTGCCTCGATCATGTAGTCCTAGTGAGGGTGTCTTGAACCGCTCTTTGTCTGACCCGTCACCTTGAGCCTGTTCGCCATGGGAGACCCTACCAGGGGCATTTAAAGCCCCAGACAACATAGCCTCGATCATTCGGGCACTCAAACCCCTCCACCACATTAAGGTGGCGGTTCAAGGAGGGGAATGTCTAATATATGTAAGTGTTTTAGAAATCAAACTACAGTGCATCAAACAGTGCATCAAATAGCCCTTTAGGTGTTGCTAATGGGAAGCCACAAATCAGGATTCTGAATTCTGGGTATTTAACCAGCCATAGTGCCTGGCAATAGTTTTTCACATTGCTTACCAGTTGATCCTGTCTTTCATTCTGTCACCTTTTCTTTTTCCTACCACATACACAGAATCTTGCTCCACAAACTGTTTGAAAGTACTGAAGGCTTTGACAGTGCTTATGTAGCAGTGTTGTCAGCCAGTCTGACGAGCAGCCTTTGTTAGACATCTCTGCTTACCCAACTCAAAAATTGCTTCCTTTCCTGTTTCAATATAAAATTCACAAAAACACAAAGACAAACATTTAGGAACAACACCGTATTGCCAAAGAAGTACAGAGGTTGCAGTAATATGGTTTGGGATTGCTTCAGCAGCTTGCTTCCACTGATTCAGATCTGAACTCAGTGCAGTACCAAGAAGTACTCAATGACAACATTATTTTATCTATGTATTAATTACATTTTTACCCAGATGGTGAGCTTTCAGTGTAATAATTATCTCAAGAACTCTACGAGAGCCAACAACAAAAAGATAAAAATGCAGAATTGGCCGGTCATAGGATGGTGAAAACTTACGTTTGAATTCTATAGAATCTTTTGTGTGCATATGAAATAAGTAGCACAAACGAAAGCCTCAACCATCTTAAAACTAAAGGAATAATGGGTGGAAGAGTTCTCAAAAACATCACAATTATGATGTCAGAGACTGGTGGACAAATATTCAAAGGAACAATTTATGCTAATAGGACCTTGTGAAGCTACCTTGTGAGCTAAGAATGAGCACCGGTTCTAACAGCACATTATTGCATAGATTTTGAAATTATGGCTACAGTGTTAACTCTAGTATCTCTGATGCTGTAATAGCTGCATGTGAAAACTGAATTAAGTTATAGACAACCCCTTTTTTGTATGCTTTAGGTTCTCATATCATGCCACAGAATGCAGTTGAAAACACAACTGAATTCTTAGAACGTGTCATGATGCCTATATTACTGCACAGCAGAATGAGTGAGGAAGATAAAAAAAGTAGGAGTACTCGCTACCATCCCATTATCAATAAAAGAAAGAGCCTTGTAATGTAACTTGTACTCCTTGAACCTTTTTCACATTCTAACACATGAATATGCTTTGATCCAAACCATTTCATTGTAGGTTTGGGTGTATGTTTAGGGTTGTTATCCTGGTGGAAGAACCTGCAGCCCTCAAGTCGTTCTTCAGGGTAATTCGCAATATTTGTTTTCTTTTGCATATAGTGTTTCACCGATGTCGGTGAAAAAGTTATATTTTGGACACATCTGACCAGAGTACCTTCTACCACATTTTTACTTTGGTTAAGAGTGGTACTGTCCCTACATGGATGTAGCAAACTTTGTGCAGGAGTTGTCATGCTGACAGGTTTTTCCACCTGAGATGTGGATCTTTTCAGCTCCTCCAGATTTTTCCATGGGCCTGTTGAGTGCTTCTCTTATGCATGCTGTTCATTCCTGCCTGTCATTTAAGGTGTAGAACCATGTCTTTGTATCTTGCAGTCTTTGGATTGAGACATTGTTTCATGACCTAACCCTGCTTTAAGCCTTTCCAGAACTTTATCCCTGATCTGTCTGGTGTGTTTATTGGTCTTCATGATGCTGTTGCTTATGGTATGTTCTATAGCAAATCCTTTACAGAACAGCTGCATTTATATTGAGATTGAATAAGGCCAGATAGACACTATTCACTAAATAGATAACTTTTGAAAGCAGCTGCTTGCAATGGATTTTAATTATGAAGGTTAGAGTGAATAAAAATGTTTGCTTTTCGGGCTGCTGGTGGCTCAGTTGGTGTGTGTGCACTATGAGCAGAGTCTATAGTCCATGAGGCGGTTGGCCTGGGTTGGATTCCTGGTCTCAGGCCATTTGTTGCATATCTTGCCTTTCTCTCTCCACTCTTTCCTGTCTGATTACTGTACAATAAAGTCCACTAGTACCAAAAAAAAAAAATTATCTTTTTTTTTTTTTTTTTTTTTTTTGCCTTGTTAGATATTTATCAGCATTTGTGAGGTCATCTTGACATAATGTGAAAAGTTCAGTGGTTTTTCAAGGCACTGTATAATAAGTGGATACATTACGGGAGGAAACAAACAATCACAATTCATCATTATATTGGGTGAAATGTGGATAAAAAGATCAGTTGTGTAAAAAATAAAATACAGTCCTCTTGTGAGTCAGGCACTGAATGAAACACCCATCAAGATCACTTAGGAGCATTCATCTCACATTCCTTTGTGTTTACTGTGTTGAATAACCCCCTGTAGGTTTTAAAATATTGCACAGGACAAAAATTTAAATCTTTTATTTTTTTCTCTTTGAAGCAACTACTACCTCCCAGATCTCCAATCTTTCTAGTGCTTAATATTCATAAATGTAGGGGTTGGACAATGAAACTGAAACACCTGTCATTTTAGTGTGGGAGGTTTCATGGCTAAATTGGACCAGCCTGGTAGCCAGTCTTCATTGATTGCACATTGCACCAGTAAGAGCAGAGTGTG